>PVKB01004283.1:0-149978 GCA_004027205.1 Ctenodactylus gundi | reverse complement strand
GCCAAATACCTAAATATTTGAACATAAACATTTAGAATGCTTGAACTTAATTCTTGTGTTATATTCACAGAAGTTGGAATGAAAAATTATGTAAATTGTGAGAAGGAGATCAAACAAATTGGTTTTCTTCATGGTTTTCTCATTAACCCTGTGATTGGAAAGGACAAATTGGTTTGAGAAAATTAATCAGAGCCTCCAGATTCTCAGATCTGATTGTGCTCTTGAGTTTTCAGAATATTGTACTCAAGTCTACTCACTGTAATCATCCTTGTCATCCAATTACACAACTATTTGTACAGATTCAACAATGCATGCAGAGCGTGCTAAGCACTGAACATCAATATCTTCATCCTCTAGAAATTTGCCGCATCTCAGAACATACACAAAGTCAAAACTGAATCGTCTTGTCAAAATAACATTCAACACTGAATATATGACAGTGTCTTATCTTCTTCATGGTGCCATTAGTTCAGTGGTAAAGGTGGCATCAGTTTTAAGACAAATCTACTGGCTTTTGAAATATTTTTTTGTACATTTGGTTCTGGAGTCCACTTTTTAGCATTTTTCATTTTTGCCAAGACTTTAGCAATATGTACACATAGCTCTTTCAATTAGCTTTGTGTTTCCTTCTCTCCCTTCCCAGACAACCTTTCCCCATAGGTTTTGGTAACCACCATTCTACTGTTTGCATTTACAAGTTTATCTTTTTAAGATTTCGCATGCAAATAGTACCATACAGCATTTGGCTCTCTGTTCTCTTATTTTTTTTTACACTTCCCATGACATTTTCCAGGTTCACCATGTTGTAACAAATATCAGAATCTCCTTTAGTAAAGATGATAATATTCTATATATATATGCCACATTTCCTTATCTGTTCATCTACTGACTAATATTTAGTTGATTCCATATCTTGGCTGTGAACAATGTGGCAATGAACATGCAAGTGCACATGGTCTGTTAGGTATATATAGTAGGGATTACTGGATCGAATGAGAACTGCTGTATTGCTATTAGTATCAGTAAACTTAGGGCAAATCTAGGGATATGTAGAAAATCTGCAGGTTGTGGATGGAGCACCTTATAGCACTCAGAAAATACCTGTATTGCTGTGCTTACCTCATTTCCTGGCATGTAGTCATTCCCCAGTGAAGGAAGGAAGGAAGGAAGGAAGGAAGGAAGGAAGGAAGGAAGGAAGGAAGGAAAGAAGGAAGGAAGGAAGGAAGGAAGGAAGGAAGGAAGGAAGGAAATGTATTCGTTCTTCAGAAAAGTTTGTTTCTGCTTTGTGTATATAGATATGGGTATATCTGGAACACATAGATGTTTTCTCATGGGTTCTAATTGTCCATTGCCAAACTTAAAAAAAAATCGTCCTCAAATTTAGCAGCTTAAGACAACAAACATATGTTATATCTTAATTTCTGTGGGTCAGGGATTTAAAAGTGGCATGGCTCTCCAGCATAGAATTTTCCACTGCAGTCACGATGTGAAGAAGAGCTGTCACCTTTGCAAGCATGACGTGTTTTTCACTCACATGGATATGAGTGATTATGGCTGTCAACAAGAGGCCTCTCTATGCAGCAGTAAGACTTCCTCATGACATCACATGTGGCATCCCCAAAAGTCGGTGGTTCCGGAGTAAAGAGTGGAGATGCAGTGATATTTATGGCCTAGCCTCATATATGAATCTTCCTTACTGCTGCAGCTTACTGTTTGATGCATGCCCCAGGCTTATTCAGGGCTAGAAAAGACTATGTGAAGCCGTAACAGCAGAAAGCAGGAGTCCCCAGGAGTCATCTTGCGGTTTGACTGGGACATCGCACTTAGAATCCTTTAGTGTTTTTCTAGTTATTCCAGCAATAACACAACCACACTCCTTGAACTTCATCAAAAGTCCATGTTCCTCACCTTGATTTTGTGCCCTTTCTTAACCCGTCTATATTAACTAAAGGTTCTTTTGGTAGGCAGCCAACGAAAGGAAGTAAGGCTGCTTTATTTGAAGAGCAGGGGCTCTGTGTAGCTAATACTGTTGTTGTTCCACTCAAAACACCTCTGACCCCGATTCTTTACAGCATTTCTATATATTTCTCTCTTGGTTTCTGTTTGCTTTTGCCTTTGCTTGCTTGTACCTGAAGCTGTCTTTGAAAGATTTCTCTTGGAATGCTAGAACCGCCTTAACCTTTCTGCACCAAAAGCCGTGTCTGAAATTTTATGTTCCCTTGAGGCAAGTGTAGCCAGTGACTAGCTGACGTGGGGGAATGACATTCCAGCTCATTGTATGGAGTTAAAGACAGTCTACACATACATCTTGTTAGAGTTTCTTTTAAGGATCAGGTTGGAACTCTGATTAATTTCGTTTCTTTTTGTGACTTCTTTGTCTTTCACGCTTGCTCTCCTTACTCTGGTTTTCCTAAGATCCTTGACTGCGGAAAGTATTAATACATGCATTTTTAATGTGTATGTTTCATTCTGGAAATTATAATTTGAGACAAACTAGGTGCTTATAGCCACAAGAAACGTACAATTTTTCTGAATGGACTTTAACAATGAGATTTTTTTGAACTTAGATAACGAGATTTTCTTGCAATAGGGAAGTGCTTAATGGTCGGTGATGACATGCAGGACGTGATTGTTTTGTGTTCCTCTGCTCTCTCTTATCTTCTGTTTTTTACCTGTCCTTTCTCGCAATGGGACAAATGGCTGTAAGGTTTCTAGCTTACACATCTTTGTGTTATTAGCAGAAGAAGCCCTCACTTTTAAAAAGACTTTTATTCCATTTTTCTCTCAAAAATTTTTCTTTATGTCTTTTTTGGCCTGAGTTGGGTCATGTGTTCAGTGGTTAACCAATCTTTGTAAACCAGGAAGTGATCTGATGCATATTCTTGGAGGCCATCACTGTGATAGGAAGCTAAATTTAATTAACTGTGCTGGTCCCACCAATGCCCACTTCTGACTAAGGGTGAGCTCCTCTTTTCTGAAGAACTGATACCTGAATGTACCAATGACACACACATGTTTCATAAACTGTCAAAAACTCCACACTTCTCCTCATGACTTTGTGCCCTTGATTTACTTGTCTGTGTTAACTGAACTTTCTTTGAGCAGACAGGGGAGTGTGGGGGAAGAAAAAAGCTTCTCCCCTGTTTAAAAGTGGAAATTGGTTGACAGGCTTACTAGGAACAATGAATGTTACTCTACCATGTACACAAGTGTCTCATGTCATTAGATGCGGAATGGAAAGAACAGTATAAGTCTGCAGCTGTTGAAGAGTGCATAGACCTTCTTCTAAAATCTTATCATCTGAAAAATTTCAAACTCAATCACTCTGTGTCTAGGTTTCTTCATCTGAAATTCAAAGTTTTTAGAGTGAAACTCTGATAGTCATAACTTGTATCAGAAATTTAATACAAGGTCATCCAGTAAACATTGCTACTGTGAGTTCGTTCCTATGTGCTGACTCGAATACCAGAAAAAAAGAAAAACAAGCAAAGCAGACGAAAAGGCATGGCTGTTGAAAAGCACCTTTTTTTGGAAGTGACTGTAGTTATCTCTCACTTAAAGGAAGTTAATGAGGCTCCAGTTGGATTAATCTTTATTCTTCACCTAGTGACATATTAATAGCATTAGAAGCTCTGAGCTCTGGTTACCACTCTTACTTAATATAATTCAAAATGAAAACACTTATTTAAAATATTTAACATTAAGAAAAAAAGATTTGTAAGAGTATATTTTTTCTATGATCATTGCTTCAGTGGTTTTTATTTCCTTGAAATAGTGTGAAGATTCTAAGCATTCCTCTTCTTTAGTGTTCTCATACATTTTATTATAGAGTTCAGAATCAATTCTATGAATGAAGAAAAAAAAAAGCAGCTCCAGTCGGTAGACACAGGAAAGGCAAGAGTGCAGTCCCACGTGCGGACGCCGGTGATGAACGCGTGGTAGACCCTGCCAATGACCCATTCCCTCTTGTTGATTCTCATTACTTCATATACATCAAGGACTTTCTCCTGCCGGCACTTTCAGCTCCAGGGCTGAGGACTTTCTCTGCCTACAGAAGAGTGTGCAGCCTGACCACATCAGGGGTGAATGCCCAACCCGAGGGCAATCGCAAGTAGAAATATTGGAAAAGACAAACATTCCATTGCTCGTGTGAGAACTCCGGCAATTCAAAAGTATCTCCCAGAGTCTCCCAGTACAAGCGAGCCTCTTCTCAGATTAGCTTCTCTGTATGTTGGATGCCCTTAGCGTCATCTTCCAAATAGTGTAACAGCAAGGAAAAAGCTGTTCCCAGCTTGCCCGAGAGCCCAACCACAGATTCCCGGATGGGGCAAGTTAAGTTAGAAAACTGGTATCTGCCTCCTTGAAGTTTCATAGGCTTTTTTAATTTTCTTCTTGGTATATTGACGAACTTAATCTGAGACAAAAATCTAGACTTTTTCAGTTCACTGGCATCGTTAGTGTTTAATGGTAAATTTCCCTTGACCAGGTACAGGTATACATGGCTAGTAATGTATCAAAACTCCAAGGAGCAAGTTTATAGCAAGAGTTTGTTCTAGAAATTACTTTGCTTTTCTTTCCTATTGGTAGTACCCCAGAGCATGGTGCTTGAAGGCCCATGAGCATTTAGAACTCCTGGGTGGCACTGATACAGAACAACAGGACACAAATATTTGTAGAGTTATCTACCCTGACCATAATGTGACCTAATGAATGTCCCCTAGCCTTCAGTAGAGCCCTCTCTTACTGATGGCCAAAATTTGTGCTGTCTGTAGATTTAGAGACTGCGACATGGTACACCATCAAGCTGGCATATTTGAGTCCAGGTCGTCATACAGATAACCACTTTCAAGTGACGTATTCTGTTTCCACACAGAACAACCATACGCCGTGGACACACAGTCGTGCCTCCATGGTGTTGGCTCTATTTTTACTATAAGTGTTTTTATTTCTTCTTTTCAAGCATTGAGTAGACTTCTCAATGTGTTATTTTTTCAGTTTTTATACATCATTCTTCTCCAAAACCAAATGAAAGTTGTTATAATAATGTGTAAAATATCACAAATCGAAGAGAAAATAACAGAAAAAAACTGAGGGGAAATACAGACCAAATCAAAGAAAACATCACCAAAAGAGCTGTGGAGGTTGTTAAAACTAATACAGCATGCCATTGCAATTCGAAATTTTCTTAATACTGTAAAGGATTGTAGCTCCAAATATGAACCCACTGATAGAAGTCCCAGCGTCCACATTTTCTGGAAAGCAGCATTTTTTCTCAATCTGGGACGCAAGGCCTTTAGCTCAGCCACACAGGATCCTCCGTTAAATCGAAGGCAGTAGACACTCAGAGGACACAAGCTAGCTATCCACCCAAACCAAGGCACCCGTAGCCCAAGTTGTTGTTCTCCTTCCCTTCTGAGATTCTCTCCTGCCGAGAAGAAATAGCATCAGGGAGGTACGGTGAAAATAAATAGACTCGGTGCTATCTCGCTAATTCCAAAGCCTCCGCCTCTGACAAATAGCAGCCGGAGCCCGCTGTCACTTGAAAAGAATCAAGCTGAAAATACAAATGGCTTTGCTGGGATTCAACCAAATGCAGACCCGTTTCCCCCTCCTCCCCGCTCCCGCCACTTTCCTCTCACATTTTCATGGTGACAATTTCAGAGCTTTTCTCTTTGATTTTTTTTAGTGTATAATGATTCACTAAGAAGAGACCACAGAGGTTTCCAAATAGAACTGCAAGCTTCCCAGACCACGGCCGCTTAAACTATTTCCATTAAGGTCTAAGTGCTTTAGGTGAATTCAGCAATAACAAACAGGAGAAGGACCTCCGCTTTACTGTCAGCAAAATGAAACGCACATCATTCTGCCCAATACCAATTCTCCCTTATTTCTCATACTGTGCTCATAATAGGCATGTCCTGGTGTGTGTGTGTGTGTGTGTGTGTGTGTGTGTGTTTTCTGTTCCTTTTTTTATGTAGCTTGTAACGGAGTTGTTCAAGAAGCAGACTTCCACTCTCATCTCTGAGAGATGATGTCTTTGCAGCTCCAAATGTCCTTTTGCAGGTTCCCTTTGTTGTTGGAAAGGGTAGCTGCATTTCAGAGATGCGTAGGAATCTGCCCTTGCATGCCAACGTAAAAGCTTCTCAAGCCCATTTCATTTCCTCAACACAACCCAGTCAGGGCCTGAAGTGTCAAGGGGAACTCTTCAACCTTTAATTTTAAACATTATCCTCATAAAGGAGCAGTTAACAAAGCTGTGAAGTCACCCTTTTTATGTAGGTGATTGAATTTTATTCTGAATGACTTATTTTGAATTACCAACATCATTCTGAGGGTTTTGGAAAATAAAAAAGTGCTTAATAGGCCTCCATTTTGTTAATAATTTCTTATTTCTTCACTCTGCAATAGTGGCAAGGCCGGGGCTTGCCACAGAAGATGGCTATACAGTTTTAAAGAAATTGAATGTAAAGTGTTTTCCATAAGATCTGGTATGTGGTAACATGGTTACTTTTATTAGTAGAATTTTCTATTTTGTTAATATTCATACATTAAGTACATTCAGTGTAATGTACCATAATAAGCACTTTATTTAGTTCACAAGAGAATTAAAAATTAGCTCCATAAATTATTCTTCTTTTAATTATAGATTGATATATGTTCTTTGTAGGGATTTTAAGAAATGAAGAAAAATATAAGAAGGCAGAAGTAATCTATTTATTATCCTACTACCCAGAGTTAATCACTTTTAAGTTTCCCAGCATGTTTTGTCCCAATTACATATAAACTGTATGTACTGAAAAGTGGTCTCTTTTGTTCACTTAACTTTATAGTGCAAGCTTTCCCCCAGAACATTGAATATTTTAAATAAATTGACTATTGCATTTACCAATGTGAGAATGCATAATAATATACCTAACATTCTATAGGATAGAGATTGTTGTCCCCAATTTACAACTGGCTACGAAAGCCAGGTAATGTGTTGAACCACACAGTTTATGGGAAATGGACCCAGGATTTGAAACCAAGTCTGTCAGGTTCCAAACAGATGCTCAGTTCTCTTCCTATATGCCCTTGGCCTTCTCTGGAGGTCACAGCAGACAATCCTGTGGTGCCTACGCCTTGCTGTTATGCTCTGTGTGAATGTCCTCTGTAGGCAGAAGGAGTGAACATAGCCTGGAAGTCACAGGGCTGAGTTTAAGCCTTCGGGAGTAACACTTCCATGGTAGGGGAGGGAGGTCGGAGTTGGTACCTAAGTTGCTGACCTCTTTCCCCCTCAGTGGACAGTGCCTCTCAGTTGTTCCCAGAATACTCCGTGGTTGGGACCCCTGCCACCCAGGGGAGTAGCCTGCTCATCTGTAGGTCCTTTGCTGCTCTTCCCTCTCTCTATCCCCCTTTTTCATTCCCTGATAGTGTTTCAAAAATGAACTATGCAAGATAAAGAAACTTTGTTTAGTGCCTCCTTGTAAAAGATAGTTTTCCAATTAAGGCAATCTCAGGCACATCTTTTAGCACCCATTGGAGCAGCGTGGTGGCCTACTCACAAGCCCCCTGTCCCTTTCATACTTTGTATGAATTGAGGAATCCCTTCATGGAATTATAATACTTGTTATTATCACTCACAACAGTAATAATTTTACTGGCCGCAAACTTTATGGCTCAGAAATTTCTTTCATATGAAAGCATGTGAACAAGTCAGTTTTCATTAATCCCATTTTTTTAAATGAGGTAAAATTGTCTCAAATAGGTTAAATACATTATTCCAGGTCTCAAAGAGTATTAATGACTACTTTTAACAACGATTATTAAGATTCTCTGGTGAGTGACCCAGGATTGTTCTATACTTTCTGGTCTGTAGTAGTATGCTGCTGGAACTGGTTGGCAATTGGAGAACAATAATAATTAGTTAATTTAAAATAAATAAGATGGGTATGAGGCATCATACTGTCAAGTTTCAGTATTTTTCCAAAGAATTCAATAAAAAAAACGAAGCAATTTAAACAGCAAGGAGTTTAACCATATCTGC
Source organism: Ctenodactylus gundi (assembly GCA_004027205.1). Classification (NCBI taxonomy): domain Eukaryota; kingdom Metazoa; phylum Chordata; class Mammalia; order Rodentia; family Ctenodactylidae; genus Ctenodactylus; species Ctenodactylus gundi. The sequence continues at coordinate 141,955 of PVKB01004283.1, read as the reverse complement.
TAAAGGTAGAAGAATAATATATGAAAAATAAAAGGCCAGAGCTTTAAAAGGTAACTGCCTTTCCCCCTTTTGTGTTTTTCTTCCCCCAAAAAAACATCCTGTTAGAGCTAGTTAGGAAAATCTGCAGAAGGAACTTCATTCCATGTTGAAGATTATGAATTGTTAGCAAAAGATGAAGCTGCTTTGGGCAAAAGTCCGAGATGTCGCTAAAACTGCATAGGAGCTCTCCTGCCATAGCAATAACTGCAGAATCATGCCTCTAACACACGCGGGACTCATCAACGGCCCCTTCCCTTGGGGCTGCCCCTCAGACTCTGCACATCTCAGTCTTTCCTAGACTCTCATTCTCAGAGAATTCCTCATTCCTTCTGGTTCACACCACTCTGCTCATGGATATTTCATAATCTAGTATTTGAGATAGCTTCTTTCATTCAGATTTTAGGCGTATCTTCAACATCAGCTGGGGATATTTGCTTAGATGCTCTAGTATGGGTTCAGAGTGAATCTGTCTAAAAGCAAGTTCTTTGGTTCTTTCCTGATAGTGTGATGTCCATTCACTTATTTAATCTACAAATTTTAAGTTGTATTTGATTCATTATTTGCTATTAATTACCAAAGATTAATTTCCCTAATTTTTCCTATTCAAAGTGGGATCCCGTTGACATCACATAATCACATCTCCTTGAATTATTCCTATAACCTCCCTCCATCCACTGGGCACCTCTTTCCTTCTGGTTTTACTTATATTCCACATTTTAAGGGGCATTCCTGTCCAGCAACTCCCCAAAGAAATCCCTGCATCAAGTATAACTTCCTTCACGTGATTCCAAGACTGTTTCTTTTATGTTACCATTTTGATTCAATTCTGTTCTTTTAATTCTATTGTGTAAACTTTATGTACTTTAGGTCAGTGTCCAAAGTCCCAAGATCTCTGATATTTATACTCACAGATTTTTAAGAGCTTTATGCAGATACACAAAATGGACATTCTCTGAAGGCAGGATTAGTTTCTCTTAGCTATTCATGAGAAGTGCTTTGTATAGTATTAAGCACAAGTGGAAGTATTCACCGATTTACCAGGATATTGGCTAAAATCTGAGGGCTTTTTTTGAGTAAGGAATGTATACTGTAAGTGACAATAGACAAACCCACTGTAAGTTATCTAATATATTTCTCCAGGATTCATAGGTTGGAGGGACACAAATAACCCACTCTACAGGCAGAGAGAAGTACATGGTAATCCAAGCCAAAATATGGCAGCCAGAAGGCACAAAGTTGGTAACGTATGGGGGCAACTCATGGTAATGAGTTGGCTCCGTAGTGTTTGCCAGTAGATCTGTGAATTTAATTGGATGTTGCAGATTTACTTGGAGTAGATGGAGTAATTTGTGTTCTCACCAAGAATGGAAGAAGGAGGATTTTGCTTCCTGTCCCAACCCACTCAAGCTATACCGCATTCTTGATCAGTCAAGATTTGCTCTTCTTATCATAGAAGAAAGGGAAAAGAAATCATCTTGTACCTGGAAAGAAAAATAAATAAATACTACATTACAAATTGAACATTTTAAATGTGAGTGTGAGTCAGGTGCTGTTTGAAATCTGTTTTTGGAAACAAAAGCCCAAAATTAGAGGTTATTTTGAATTCTAAGCCAGTGTTCCCCAACCCAGGGTATTCATCAGGGTCTTAGAGGTAGAGGGATTTTATGAAAAATACTGATACTTGAGCCCAAATAGCCACAAATAATGATTTATTAAGTAAGGATAGGCGTACAAAAATATGTAATGTTTAAATGTTCTCCAGCTAATTCTAACAAGCATCTAAAGTTTAGCATCATTGTTCTAAATGTACTCATTCTGAAAGTCATAGCATGTGGTGGATGTATATTTAAGCTCTTTCTGTTTTAGAAATCTGTGGTTTGAATGAATAACTCAAGTACTTTGTTAAAGAAAATGCCTGTAGGCTTGAAAAATATAGAAGATTATATTCTATACCTTGTATAATTAATTGTGATTGCCCACTTATAAGATTATATGCAATTATATGCTGAAGTTACTCTCTCTCTCCTAAGGGTCAAGAAAATAGGCCTTTGACTCTCATTGACTTTCAGGACTCTGGATGGCCACAATTTACAGCACATATTGACCTCCCATCTTAGAGCTAAGAAGTATTTTAGGCCTAATTAGAAGCATCCTCTTTAATCTTTCGAGTACATAAAGTTCAACATTGAACCACCAAGTCAGAACTAGCACTGTTCAAGTAGAAATTTGTCAACAAGGACAGTTCAAATGACATCCACTTAGAAGAAATTGACATTTATATTGCGGGAAAGAGAAGCCTTAATATTCTCAAAACACTCTTAAGGAAAATTCTATCTTCTCCATGATTCTTAGAATCATCCTTCAGTTTCAACTATGTCCTGTATTGTTTCCCTACTCAAATATGTTTAATTTTCCTGTCAGATTACAGCACTAGTCCACGCTGTTGCCAAGTCACATAGAGATATTTTGGTCTTCTGCAGAGAGCCTTTATATATTCTTCCCTCTACCTTTAGTGTGTTTTCAATTTAAAGCATCACAAAATGAGTTATTGCCTTGAAATAGGAGTGATCATTCTAGGAAATAGGAGAAACTGTTTGTTTTGAGGCCAGCTGGTTCTCTGTCTGATTGGCAAGTATTCTGCCAGTGCCATTCAGAGGTGTGCCTTCTGTAGGCACGCTCACGCAATGCATGAACCGAGGGGCTTGGGGCCTGTTGGTTAGGGTAGCCACACAGGAAGTTAATGATGTGTCTTCTATTTAAAAATAAAGCCTCAAGGTTTCAAAGCTCCACAAGCAATTCATTCCTACGATTAATTTGTTGCTGGATCTTTTTAGATAGTCATTTACACCATAGGGTGAGCTAGTTCATTAGCCTCTTTCTGCTGTGAGCTCTAGCTGTTATTTTCATCTTGATCAAGAGAATAAGATGAGCAGAATCTTTTCCAGGATGGACTAATGTGATGTGGTGCCTGCTGGTCCCTAAAGGAAAGAGCAGGGATTCTGCTGTAGCAATTAAATATGTCCATCTAAGGAGTGAAGTAAAACTGCCTGAGATCGGCACACTACTTAGAAATGATCTGAAATGCAAATACATGCATTTAGTTTCAATTTTCTTGACCATGCTTAGCTACTAACTAAAATAATGTAAAAAAGAATGTTGGCAAGTTTCTGTATTCTGCCTGGATTCCCAGGGTGCTCTGGGTCAGTTTTGATTTTATTATTTCTCTTGCATTTCAATTTCTAAAGTGTTTAACTCTACCAACACAGAGGAACAAGATGGAGAGTGACTTTCCTTCAGGCTGGACATAGTCCTACCTGGACATAGTCCCAGACAGGCTGATAGGTTTGGAGAGTAGGCTCTTCCCAAAGGACTGACAGGGCACCCTGGGGCCCGCAGCCTGGAGTCTGGGCAAACGTGATTAGATAAGTCAGAAAAGAGAAATGGGAACATCCCTGTGGAATTCTAATGTTCTACAGCACCATCATGTTTACAATCACCTATGCTGACTATTAGGAAAAAAAACCTTAGGTTCTTCTCTCTTTGCACAGTCAGGAAGTGCAATGCGTGTTTCCTAAATATTTTATCAAAGTATTTCTCCTCCTTAACAGTATAGTCCTTTCCCTGTCAGGCCACCATTGACTGTCACCTGGGCAGCTGCAGCTTCTTGGACCTGACATTGTGCAACCAATCTGTCCCCAGAATTCCACACTCCATAATACAGCCAGAAAGATGTTAAATGTCTAAGTTTCATTCCTGAAGCCTTTCAAAGATGTTTTCATCAACCCAAGAGCAGTGGGACACTCGCCATTGGAAATCCTGAAGATACTTCTGGAGGCTGACAGTGACAGCCTCACCTCCCATCATGCCTCTCTCAGCGACACCCTGCTGGATTTTTCTCCACCTTCTGTGAGAGCTGTAGATGTACCCGATGACTGCCGTGCGCACAAAAACCCGTGGACTTCCTTTTGCAGGCCACAGACAATAGGCTCAGCTCAGAACTTTTAGCAGTCAAAAGAACTTATTAAGATTTGCTTTTACTTAATTTGCTTCATTACTATATTTATGAGAAATGATAAAGATTACAATATAATAGTAAATTTTCTTATAAAATATTTATGGAGTTTTATAAAAAGTGAGTCACTTTAAGAGGACTCTAAGTAGAAGTTTCAGGTAAGAGATATGACATTCCTCCTGTCCAGCCAAAACTGAAGTTGGAATTGATAGGTTGAAATTGAGGAGGATCTGACTCAAGGAGTTTAGTCCACGATACTTCGCATGCCATTCTAGGCCTTCAGCATCCATCCTCTCCTCCCTCAGTGCCTCCATGAAAACCACCTTGCTCTCTCTCACAGCATCTTACCATGGTATTGGATGCCTGGTTTCTGCCTCTTTATCACCTGGTTATGGCTCTGAATTCTTTGTGTCTTAACTCAGTTTTTTACTCCTCCAAAAATTTTCCTGACATACCTGCTCCCTCTCTTTTTGATCAGATAGTTGGTCTTTCTGGTGTCATTTTCTCTTTGTGAAATATATACTAAATTTTTCTACAACAACCCAAGCCTAATGTATAAGATGTCATCTCATGCTACAATGAGACAGAAGTGAGACAGGCAGACAGTTGACAGATCTAGGACTGCATAGTATGGAATTTGGGGGAAGACATACAGAAGGTTGCATGACCCTAGGCAGCAGTAAGACCTATTGGGACCCCACAATTTGGGTCAAAAAGAAAGTCACAGGTATGGGTTAAAACAAAGAAGACTTCAACCTGGTTGATATATATCTAGTTTATTTTAAACTAATATCAAAGCGTAAGGCATATCCTTGGAGCTGAACTGTAAAGCTTCACACACGATTATAGTGCTTTCATTTATTGATAGTTACCAGGAAGCTCTGTCTGTGGTTTTCCCAAGACAATTATGGTAGTTATGATTCACAATGACTGCAAGTCATGTCAAGCAAAATTCATACAGCCCCTTCCTCCACACTTTGTGATTTGTTTCAATGGAACATTCAATTTAGTAGCATTGAGTCCCATGTAAAGGAGTAATTGCACTGTAGTATAGTAGTCACAATGCTAATGCCTACTAACATCTGTTGAGTACTTACCATTGTCACATTTTTATACACAATATAGAATTAATCATCATTATACTGTATAAAAGAAGTTCTATTAATATCACAGATCTGAGAATACTGAGAGATTAAATAACTTCCTCAAGGCTGCAGAACTACAAATGGATAGTAACTGTCTATGCCAGGGGAGGCAAGTAGTGAAGACAGATATTGTTTAGATCTACATTGTTGGTTCAAGGTACACTCACATGTAAATACACTTGGGTATCACTATTTCAAATATTTGCCAACACACAGAGGGATGCCAAAGTGATCAGAGACCTTGCCCGCAGTAAGGACAAGCAATGTCTGAGAGTCTGCTTCCTTCTTCCTTCCAAACAGATACATTAGGGTCTGCACAGACATCTTGTCCCCGGGAGAAAGCAGCTGTTGCAGTTGTGGGGACCCCGCAGCAGAGGACACGGAATAGTGCTAATGGCATTGCTGCTGGATGCCTTGGGGAACATGGAGGAAGAAGCAGATTGCATTCTCTCAGACTCAAAAATGACTTTATTATCTCTTGGCAGTGTAGATGCTGACCGCTTCAGAGAGCAGCGAGTTTCACTGGCATATATTATCTCATGTTTGCTGATGTCTGTTGCGGGACAGCTGGCCTGTCGTGATATGGGTGTACTTTCTTAGTCTTAACTTAGAGGTAAGGACACTAAAGTTCAGCATGTTTATTGAGCTATCAATGAATATTTTGTCTGAAATCACATAATTTCTTAATTATAAGAGCTGGAGATGAAACCAAGTGTTAGTTCCAAAACCAATGATTTTTTTTCCCTAATGTCATATTTGCCTCCATAAGGAAGAGGTCAGGTTTTTTTTTTTTTTTTTGCCTTCCTATTACCTCTAAAAATTATAAGCCACATGGGTACCATGGTGTAACAGGGTGCACCTGGGCTCTGAAAACAACATGCTAGCTCTTTAGGGAACTTTCATCTAGTCTAAGATAATGTGTGAAAAGAATAGAATCATTAACAAAAAGTCCTGTACTTTATACATCATCATTCACCACAATTCAGCAAAACACTGGCTGCTGGAGCAATGGCTTTGTCCGGTCTGGCCTAGCTGGGGGATGTCAGCAGTACTGGCTCCCTACCAACCACGGTGATTCATACCACACACAGCTGTTTGCTCCGTTGTTGGCTTCATGATTCGCTAGGCTAATGTCTGAGATTCAGGGCCTTCCCAGTGTCTCTTTGCTGCTTGCCTCTCACAATCCAGCCTAACCTACAGACAACAGGCCGTTAGTAGTCTCTGTAGTCTCACAGCTGGGACCTGAGCCACTGTTTCAGACAGGGATGCAGAAACTGAGCACTAACCTTACTCACAAACGCTGATGGACACACAATGTTGTGTGTTCATGGTGCGTTGTAGGATTTGGAGTCACTCCTTCGCTCAGCCCCTCCTGCCTCTGCCACCCGAAAAATGAGCTTCCCTGAACTTGCTTGTATTTTGCTATGTCCCCTAACTCATCCTGCTTTGGCCTCAATAGACCTCTTCAGGCTTCTCTGGAACGACTGTGTGTCATGCCTTCATAGCTCTTATCATCTCTTGGTCCAGTGATCTGCCTTGTATCTCCTATGCCTAATACCCTTCTGGTTGTGATTCTCATTACTGCCCTTCTAGGAGGAATTTCTCACTCTTTCCTCCTCCTTTTGTACTCTGAAAAGCCACACCTTCTTAGTTGTGATACCCATATCACAGGAATTGTCCACACATATCTTAGGTACATAGAGATGTAGGCTCAGAAGCCAATTGCCCCCGTTACTAATGATGATACTGAGAAACATTAACTTAGCTGAATATCCCTTCATTCTTCTTGTTGTCGTTGTTGTTAAGGAAAGAATCTGTCTCACTTTGTGGTCCAGCTTGGTCCTGAACTCATTATGTAGCTTAGACTGATCCCAAACTCACAGGTATTCTCCTGCCCCAGTCTCCTGAGTGCCGGAATTACAGGTGTGTGTACCACACCCAGTTTGTGTACTGCTAGGGAATCTAACCCCGGGCCTTGTACCTACTAGACAAGAACTTAAACTGGTGAATCACACTTCCAGTCCTCTTTACTCAGCTTAAAATGGAACTCATAATAGTTTCCTCAGGAGGCTGGTTCAGAGTGAAGTGATGTGGAATCATAGCACATACCTAACATGGGGCCTCAATGTAGAAAAATTCCATAAAATTTTATGTTCTTCTTTGGCTACAAATAATATTTCACATTCTTTTCTTTTGTAGAGCAGTCCTTTGCATGCACGTCGCACTCTTTTTGCAGCTTTAGTTTCCACAGGGTTTCAGGTTCTGTGCTTTGCAAGGTGAGTGAGTGGGGAGAGGCAGAACAGTGAGGACACGCAGATTGAAGCGCACATAGGCTCTTGCTTCTTGCTTTATGCTCAGCAAAAGGCCACCGCTGACTCTTTTGTCTTCCTTCTGAGGTTACACCGGGTGCACCTCAGTCTCGATCCTGCCCTCCAGCTCTGGATCTCCGCAGGGCTGACAACATTTGTATTCTTCTATACCTCACCAGTGCCTAGGGTGACGCCTAACACAACAATGTTGGGTGAATGAGTGAATAAATTATTGAGGCTATATCATTCTGGTAAATCTATGAGACTCAATTTGCACGTTCACGTTTCTGGAATGCAGGGCTTACCTTTTATATATTTTGACCAGCCTCATCAACTGCATAGGAGCACCTTCATAACAAAAGTCCCCTAAATGCTAGCTGAAGAAATGAATAAAACAATCCTTTTCTGGATCTCCTGGCAAATTTTGCTCTTGCCCTTGTCTGCTCCAGAGCGGAGTCTGTTGCATGAGCCCCCACAAGATATATCTGTGTAGATTATTCATGTTTTAAAAATGAAGATGACATGCTACTGTCTTAGAAATACTCTAGACTCCAACCGCTATTTTTAAAAAGAGCAAGTACAATTGTGGTCACAGTTCTATATGAGGAGCAGCAGCAGTTTATTATTTGTTGATGCTGTGGAATAATTCCAACAGTATGGTTCATTTCTTTCTTTCTCTCCCCATCGGGCTTTCTGAGTTCCCAAGCTAGATAAGGTCCTGCCGTGTTATGAGGAAAATAGTACTAAATCTGTTGGTGAATCTAACCAGGGAGTCTGAGAATGTATTTCCCATTTTCCTCACTCTCTCTCTTCCATCTTCCCTCCCTTCATCTCTCTCTGTTTTTGTCAAAAATGACAAGATCAAGGGGCATGTTCCCTGAGATGAATCAACTACCTCAACTTGTTGCACCCAATCAACATACTTAAGTACTGTAAAGAATTTAAAAATAGTTAATCCTACTTGGCTCTTCTTTTCCTTTTTCTTTTCATTGCCTCTACAGTAAGAAATGACTAACATAACTGCCCTGTACCATCTGTGCACTTGTAGGGACATCTGGAGCCAGGAGGCTGTTGGGTTCCATCAACCAGTAACATCAAACTCACGTAGCCAACCTCCAAGAAGGACCACAGTGACCTCTGTTATGTCCACACCTTTGTGTAGTTTCATCTCACATTACACTCAGGTTGGTTTCTGTGACCAACAGCGTATGATGCCACATCAATTCTGAGTATAGGTAACGTCTTCCAGGATCATGTTCTCTCTCGCTCTCTTTTTCTCTCTCTTCTCTCTTTCTCTCTCTCTCTCTCTCCCTGTCTCTCTCTTCATCATTGTTCTCCCTAGCCAAGCCAGCTGTCACACTGCTAGCTGTGCTATAGGCAGGACTAGGAGGTGAGAAAATGAAGTTCCCATCATCATGTGAGTGAGGACGAGTCTTCAAAGTAAGTGAAGCATCAAAATGTCTACAGCCCTGGCCAAAATTTTGATTGAAACTTCAAATCCTCAACCAAAATTGTTCACATAAGAAGCTGAGTCTCAGAAGGAAGTAAGGCCATCATTTTTTTTTGTTGTTGTTATTTTAAGTTTCCAAATTCTAGGATAAATTGTTAGGAAACAACAGTTAACTAATATCACACTTAGTGGTTAATGTAGATACTTAAAATCAAACAAACCAGTGTTGGCAGTGCTACTTTCTCATCAAGTGATCTATGCATATTCCTTACCTCACTGGGCCCCAGGTTCCTCTTTTGAGAGATACCAACTGTATCTCATAATCCCCTTCTCAAAGATATGATTAAATCGATGAAAATGTATGGAGGCCCACAGCACATCAGGTAGCCACACAGTTTAATGCTCATCAATTCAAAATTAATTTAAGAAGTGCACAATATAAATCTAAATGAGGAAACCTTTTGTAGTGTACATCTGCATGTAGTGTGCGAATAGTTCTAATTAAAGCACTGGAGAAAATGTGTTTACAGTAAGAGACCAAAGAGCACAGTGCAGCCATCACAGAAAACAGACTGAGATTCCTCCAAAAATTAAGAAATAGAAGTACAGTATGATTAAGCTCTATCACTGCTGTGTATATAGCAAAAGAAACGAAATCAGCATGTCAGAGACATCTGCATTCCATCTGTGATGCTGAGGATGCTGTCGAGCTCCTCAGGGTTCTGAAGCACTTTCCCACGGCAAGGGGAGTGACATTAGCTAAGAAGCAGAAATAATCTAAGTGGTGCCCATTAGCTGATGAACGGATATAGAAAGAAATGTGTATATACACAATGGAGTACTATCCAGTCTTTAAAAATAATGAAATTCTGTCACTTAAAATAACATGGATGGAACTGGAGATTATTGTGTCAAACACAGAAACAGAGGTACTGGATGATACCACTCATAGGTGGGATCTAAAGAAGTTGACTACACAGAAGCTAAGAGTAGAATGGTGGTTACTAGAGACTGGGGAGGGGCAGGAAGGGACGCGATAAGGTTGACTTTAAGATAGGAACAAGGAGCTCTAGGGTTCTATTGCACAGTGGGATGACCATGGGTAACAACTGCATTTCAAAATCTTAGGAAAGGAATTCTCTAAGTTTCCACAACAATGAAATGATAAATGTTTGAGGATATAAGTGTATTTAACCTGATGTGAACATTATGCAATGTGTACATGTATCAAATATCATATAGTATTCCATTAATATGTACAACTTTTATATATCAGCCAACAATAAAAAATAAAAATTCATTGAGCAGTACACATGAGATGAATAGGAAGTGAGTTAAAGAGCCCAATGTCTAGTGATCTAGAAAGGAGCCTGTGGCCTAACTCACTTGTATATTAATATGAATTTCCACAGAGAGAATTTCAGCTGGTCAGAAAGACTTCAAAGTTATTTACATGGCTGTCCAAACCCTGGTGAGATATCCTACTTGTAAAGATTTCAATAGCATCTTCTGTACTTTTGTAAGCATGGTTTATTGTCATTAAATATGAAAGTATAGGTTCTTGTTGCACACAGGAACACCAAAATTCAAGAGAGTTGAGTCTATGTGAGATCCCTGCATGGGATTAAAACCCTGATGTTCCGCTCTGCCCCCGTGCCTCTGTTCTCATGCTTAAGCTGCAAAGGTGTGTCCAAGGGCAACCGAGACGCTGAATCTCTCAAGCTTGCTTTGCTAGAAGCGAACAACTATCCAGCCAAGTGTGAGTGTTAATGTCTCACAATTGCTAAGTAAAACTCAGGCGAAAATATATTGCCTGGGATTCCTAGTCACTGCTGTGACTCTTGGTCTCCACATCTAAAGTGCAGCCTAGGCAGAACGTGAACAACAACAAGGGCTGTAGTCTAATTTGGTCTTCAGGAGGCGCAGGTGCACTCTGTGGCCATTGTTAGACTAGTTCCTTCATAACAGGGTCACTGCTGACCTCCTAGTGCTTCTCTGCTATTGGAGATGTTGATTCAGCACTGGCTGCTGCTGACGGTATCAGTCTGTGATGCTGAGGATGCTGTCAAGCTCCTCAGGCTTCTGAAGAACTTTCCCATGGCTGGGGGAGTAGCCCCAGACTTGTGTGGCATACAGAGATGTCCTCATGACTGTAGCCCTGGAGGAACTCAAGGGCAATGGTCACTGGTTTTGGGAAATGATTCTCTAAAGCTGCCAATTTCATGCAAATATTTTGGACTATTTTCCCGGTTATCTCAAAGTGAAATTTCAAATATGAGAATTTTTTTCACAGAAATATGTTCAGAATCAGGGCCAGCTAAAATCATGTTTCTCCTTGCACAGAACCAAAACTATGACCTTTAGGAGAGTGTTGAAATTTGGGATACTCCTGGGGCAGTTCTTCCCAACAAGGCCCACACAGTCTGGGGAGTCCTTCACTGTCTGCACTCACACTGCTGCATGCATTCCCCACTCCAGCTTTCTTGGAATGTGATTGACAAACATGGCATGTGTTTATTATGGTGTTTTGATGTATGAAAATAATGTGAAATTATTTTCCCAATCAAGTTAATTAACCTGTCCATCACCTCATACATTTACTTTCTTTGATAAAAAAAAAAAAACACCTAAAACCCATTCTCATAGTAAAATTGAAGTGCAAAATTCTGTATTAACTATAGTCATCATGGTGATCATTAGCTGTCCAGAATTCACATCCTCTCATTGAAAGTTTGTACCCATTGTCACACAAACTCCTATGTCTCCTGTCCCTCAGTCTCTGGAAACCACCATTCTACTCTGTTTCTATGGTTCAAGCTTTCTACACTTATCACATAAGGGAGATTATCCTGTATTTGCTTTTTATTTGGGCTAATTTCACTCAACATAATGTCTTCTGGGTTCATCGATGTTGTCAGAAATGACTATTATTCTTAAAGACTGAGTAGTGTTTCATGGTCTATAGATGTTTCCGTGTGTGTGTGTGTGTGTGTGTGTATGTGTGTGTGTGTGTGTGTGTGTGTGCATGTGTGTGTGTGTGTGCGTGTGTTTATCTGTATGTGTTTCTTTAGCCTGGCATCCAGTGATGAGCATGTAGGTTGCTTTTCTCTTCTGGCTATGGTGAATAATGGAGCAATGAGCATGGAACTACAGGATGTCTCACATCCTGCTCCTTTCCTTTGAGTACATATCCACCAGAGCCACAGTTAGATCACACGATAGAGATTACTTTTGTAGACACTTCCAAAATGTTTTCCAAAATCTCTGCATCACTCTACTTTCCCACTGTTATGGACTGAGTCTGATTTGTCCCTCAAGAGTCTCGTATGTTTGGAGGGCGATTCAATCACAGAAGTTAACTCACTGATTTCCCATGTTGTTAGGAAGTGGGGCTGCCCAGGAGAGGCAGATGGCTGAGGGCAGGGTGGCTCCTGAGGTTGTGATGGCTTCCTGAAGGTGTGGCATGGAAGGGTATATTTTTGCCCCAGCTTCTCTCCCACCTCTCTACTTGTGTTGCTGCGAGCAGTTGTTCATTGCTACACCTTCTGATATTCTGCCATTGCCAACTGACCATAAAAGGGCTGGGATCTCGGAAATGTGAGTTAAAATAAATCTTTCCCTCCTTAAGTTGTGGGTGTGGACCACTGTGCCCTAGCAACAAGGACACTACCAGCGGTGGGTAGTGGCTCCCTTTCCTCCACACTCTTTCCATCTTTTTTTTTAACTTTTTGGTACCAGCTATCTTAACAGGTATGAAGTAGTAACTAACAAGTCTTGATTTGCACCACCATTATGAGTAATGGTGCTAAATATCTTTTCAGAAACTGTTGGCCATGTCTTTTTTGGGAAAATGTCTATTCAGATCCTTTAATCAAGTTTTTTAATTTATTGGTTTTGTTCACTTGTGTGTTTTTGCTGGTGAGTTTATGAGTTATTTGCATGTTTCAAATATTAGCTTTTTATCAACTGCATGCTTTACATAAAAATGTATATTTTATCTCATTTCATAAGATATCTTTTCATTTCATTGATTATTTCCTTTGTTGCACAAAAATATTCTAGTTTGATATGACTTCACTTGCTTATTCTTAGTTTTATTGCCTGTGCTTTTGTTGTTATATCCTAAAATTTATTGCCAATACTAGTGTCAGGGAATTTTTTTCTTATTTCCTGCTCAGGGTTTCTGTAGTTTCAGGTCTTGTGTCTAAGATTTTAATCTATTTTTAATTGATTATCTCTTCCTGTATTTATACAAATGCTATCTGCTTAGTGGAGTCTTTCCTGGCCACATTGTTTAAACTGCTCCTCTTCCCCTCAATACTTTCTCTTCTCTTCGCTACTCTTTTTTTTCCCCCACGGAGACTTATCTCCCTCTAGCAAACTAAATAGTCTACTTATTTACATGAGCCTGTGCATCAAGCACTTCTGTTTATATACTGAGTGTTCTCAGAATCTAACACAGTGTCTAGCACCTTGAATATTCACCAAATATTAATTACCTTTATTAACTTTAGCAATATTAAAAGATTGCATATGGTGCTTTGCAATGTTTCAATGTCAGCAGTGCAGTATAGCCTTTTAATATTCACAAAAAATCTATCCTGTACCTTGTCTCATTTTGATCCACATGTCAGTTTGGAATAGCCAGGACTATTATTACTGTCACATTGTGAAAAGTCAGGATCTGGGTGGTGGCACAGTTTCTGGAATTCATGTAGCTAAGAGGTGACATCGTTCTGACTTGAACCAGACATCTGACTGCAATATGCGATGACTCTTGAGTGTTTCTTCTTACAGATGCAGCTAATGATTTAGAGGTTACTCAGAGAAGAATTCTGAAAACCAAAGGCTCTGATGTATTTTTTTTAATGCCCCAAACCGATTCTTTTTTCTCTTTCTTGTAAAAAAAAAACAAAAGAAAGAAATATTTCAAGTACCAGCTACTCCTCTAGGGTCATAGATTAGAGAGTGAGAAATGAAGGCCTTCTTTATTTTTCTTGTTAAGCAATTTCATATGTTGGGAAACATCCAGATGAAAATGTTGGACAGCTTCAAAGTACACACTGGCTCAGGAGGATTGCGCTCACACCACTCTATCCAGGCTTATTTCTCTCTCAGTACAGGATTTAGGATTGAAGTGAGCCGAGGTACCAAATGTGGAGCTCCAGGAGACATATCCAAGCCTGGTCTTCTGCGTAACCTTATGTGAGGCTTAACTCATCAGGGACCTCCAGAAAAATGCATGTTAATTACAGCAAGGACAGTACACTCACTACGGATAGATATGGGTTCTAATATCAGCCTTGCCACTTGTCATCTGTAAGACATTTTGCTAGTCAATTAGCCTTACTGAGTCCTGACTCCTTATGTGAAATGTAGTATTGCTCCGAGTGTGAGAATATCTGCTCTAAAATTCTGGTTCCTCTACCAACCAATGATACAGATGTTGACCCATGGGCAAGACTACTAGTACTTTATGCTTTTCTTTTCCTGTAAATGGAAATAAGTCAAGTGCCTTTACTCAGGGATATCAGTTAAATGAGTTAAAATATATAAAGTACTTGAAAGTGTCACTAAGAACTGTCATTATTATATCATCAGACTCATGTATTCATTATAAGCATCAAATGAAACACATGTTAGCTGATCCTATAACAAAGATTTGGATGCAAGCAGTTTATCTTGGAGGCTGTCTCAGGAGTCCTTGCAGTGAACTCTGGCAGTGAGGTACTCACAAAATGTTCAAATGGACAAGGGATTGCTGTGGGTAACTGAGACATCTCAATCCTTCCAAGAACCTCTGGGAAACTTGAGAAGCCAGGCCTGAGAGCTGCTTCTGTGAGAGGTGAGGACCTTGTACTTCCACTCATTGGCTGCCATCCCTCCATGAATGAGAATTGCTTGAGAACATTCGTTCTACCTCAGCCCTGTGGTATCTACTTTACAAAGAGAGTATACTTTTGAAAACGTAAAAGTCAGACTGTGGGCAGAAAGTACAAAGATTTTGTGGAGATCAGTTTTATTGTGAAAACTTCTAAGAATACACCAGAAACCACTAGGTCATACAGAGTGCTCTTCAAGGTATTAGAAATCTATTTGAAAAGGTAAGTGTAGACAGATAGCCAAAAAAATACTAGGTGATTTTTGGTTGCACATTATTAGTGTCCAAAATGACATAAATAATAAAATATAAAGATGCAGGGAAGAAATAGAGAGTATTTCCAGGTAATAAATGAAGGATAATCACCATTAAAGTCCAGCTAGGGCTGAGCCTTGGGGAATGAGTGGGATTTAGGTAGTTGGAAACGGAGCTAAGAAAGATTAAACACACTCACATCCCCGTCATTACAGAGCCTGAAGTCCTCAACCTGCCATTTAGAGTCTCTTCCGTCCACCTGTGTATCTTCTTCTTACCTACATGATCCACTCACTGATCAGGACTTATCCTTTGACTCAAAATCCTGTCCATAGCATTTCTTTTATGCACTACAGGTACAACAGTGAGTGAGACACACAGGGAACTTACATTCTGGCAACATAACGAGTTGATAAAAAATAATCTGGAACCATGCTGATGTTGTAAAGGATGGTGAAGGTGGTATGTTTGAACAGGGCTTGGGAAATGTCTTCTCTGAAGAAGTGATATTACTGCAGACATTTGGATGATGAGAACATGGTACTCTGAAGTAGAAGGGCAGAACTCTAGGCCAGGCACAGGACCAGCAAGTTTAAGAGCCTAAAGGTAGTAATAATCTTGAGTTCCTCAATGAGCCTAAGTAGACCATGGTAACTAGGAAGAGGAATACAGTTTATTGCAGGTATACTAGAGTGAGTCCTAGATGGTAGAAAGCCTTGCAGGCTACGCAAAGTTTTTTTTTTTTTTCTAAAAAAAATCGAAGGAAATTTTTGTGCAGTATTATAAGCTATACTTAGACCAATAATCAGATGTTGAGCTAGAGAAATAAGTTAAAAATGGAAGCCCAAGGCACCTCTAGGAGGCCTTGGCAGTATTCCAAGTGAGTAAAGGTGGTGTCCTAGGCTGGGGTCAGACAGGTAAAGATAAGTTTGAGTGAATAAACTTAGAATGAAGAGGATAGCCCCACCTCAGCCTAATTTATCAATAGCTTATGTTTTGTCCCAGATCTTCCCATGTCCTGCATACTATTCACCACTCATAGCAGGCAAAGCCATAACTTTCTAAACTCTCTTTACCAGATATTCCAATTTGTAGTTGTGAATTATCTAAAATAGAACTTATCCTCATAACTCCTTCTAACATTTCCCCTTTACCCAAGACCAGTCAGCCTGGACTTGGTAAAGGCCTCTCCAATCCTTCATTACAGTTTATCTGTCTTCCTGTACTCCTTTCACATTTTATTCAGAGACATCATGATCATCTATTTAAGTGGAGATATTAATACAAATATTTTTCCAACTGGAGGTTAGATTCAAGTATGTCTCCCTGGCTGCTACTTTGAATGCAGTAAGCATTCCATAAGTGTCACTTACCTTGAATTGAAGTAACTGAGATGGCAAAAGTTCAGTTTTTCAGCAGGACCAGAGTGGAGAGGACCAGAACATGGCTCAGTAGCTTTATTCTACTCTTGGGTCAGTCACTAAGTAGTTTCCTGATCTTAACCACCTTTTCTAGGCACTGTTCTCCAGAAACACTTCCTTTAATTATAATCCATCTTTATTAAGTGTGCAAGGTATAAATCTCACTGGAGCATTTATTTTGGTTTTATTGGTTTGACATGCACAAAGGGATAGCCACTTGCAAAGAAGCTAGGCCTTTTGGATCATGAGGCCAAAACTGAAACAACATCTATTGGAAGAACTGCAATCTAATTGTAGAAAAAAATGTTATGTTGAAACTATAGAGAATTAATCATAGAGTAAGTTGATACAAACAAGATCCTGTTTAGAGGTTAAAAGAGAATAATTCATAGGCAAAATCTTTCGAATCACTTGATTTTGTAAGCAAAATAGAATTAGAACACATACATGCCAATTTGCTTATATATTGTCTGTGGCTGCTCATAATCTATAGTGCCAGAACTAAGCAGCTATGGCAGAGACCCCCTTGGTCCACAAAGCTAATATATTTGCTGTGTGGCCTTACATAGAAAAAGTCTACTGTTGTCCACTCTACATCAAACAGAACATGGCCAATTCTAATAAGGATACCCAACCATGGTAGGGAGAGTGAAAACAAGTTGTCTGATTCAAGGTAGCAAACCCTTCATTTCAAGGTGAAGGTTAAGATCACTTGTTAAGTATCAAGAACATTTCAGAAAAATGAAAAGACCTGAAGTTGATAATATGAAATACGACCAGATGAGCGTAGACAAAAGAAAGCATTTTCATTTTGTGCGTATACGTATTGTGGCAAAATTACAAATCCTTCCCCTCTCACTTTTCAACCCTCCCTCACTCTCTCCCCCATCCCTCCCCTGCAATTACCATTATTCCCCTCAAATAATTCCATGAAATCATTGTGATCTTGGCTTCTCATATTAGAGAAACCATTTGATACTTAACCTTCTCCTTCTGACTCACTTCACTGAGCATGATGGTCTCAAGTTGCCTCCATTTACCTATAAAATCCTCAAATCTGTCTATCTTTATAGATGAGTAGTATTTCATTATGTACTTATACCAGAATTTATGTATCCATGGGTCTGTTGATAGGTATTTTGGTGTCTTCCACATTTTACCTATTGATAGTTGTGCTGAGATGAATACGGCTATGCATGTATCTCTGTTCTATAATGTCTTTAACTCTTTTGGGGAGAAGACATTTTTAGATAAATGTGACATTTTATTTTTAAAAATTCATCAATATATTCAGAAGTTGAAAAATAAAACTTTCTTTGGGCTTTCTAAATTTACCTCATTTTTTACTGTATTAATTTAAGCTGCATATATGGAGGAGCTGAGGGAGGCAGATTCAGCTGTTTCATGCTTACAGCCCCTAAAATTTCAGTTCAACTCAAGGAAGAATTGTCTCCAGGACCAGACACTGGAGTTAAGCGATGAGAGATTGTCAACTCATTGTGACGTTTTTTTTTTTTTTTCATGTTTTTCTCTTCCCAGCCACCGACTATCTATCTAGATCCTAATGTAACTCTTCCTCTTTCCAGCAGTTGATTGGGTATAAGTTCCAACCCCATCATTTTCTGTTATTTTGGGGAAGTGACTAAATTCCTCTTTGTTTTCTGTTTTCCATCTATATACTGGAAATAATAGTGTCAACTCACAAAATAGTCTGTCTAAGGTAGTTAGAATAGAACCTGGCACATATTTAAGCATTCAGACAATGCTAGCTATTTCACATACTCAATACAATTTCCTCAAAAAATTCTTTCTAAAACCTGGAAAGATAAGAGTGAGTTGATTTTCAATTAAAAGGAATTCTTTTTCTCTATCAGTATCAGCTCATTGAAGTTAAAGTATGTATCGTGTCCTAATTTGTATAAAATTGTCCTTTATGATCACTATTCTATCTGTAAGAAAATACACTGCTTCCAGAGAAAAAGAAGACAATAAATTGAATAAAATGTGTGATTCCATTTTATATTAATGATATCTATTTAAATCACTAGAACTAACTTGTATGGTTGCTGTCATTTCATGTCACAGATGAGAAAAATCAAGACAAAATAACTCTGTTGCTTGCTCAAGGTACACAAGTAGTGAATGGCCTTGCGTTTACTTCAAAGATTGTCCTAGGTTCCTTTAGCATTATCAGTGTTTTCAATTAGAGGCAATTTTTGCCCTCAAGCCAATATTTTGCAATGTAAGGGAGAAGAGGAGGGTCAGGCCACTCACGCATGTTGGGTAGAGACCAAAGATTCTACTGAATATCTTACAAGAACTAGAATAGCTCCAAATTATCTGGTTCAAGATGGGAATAGTTCTGAAGTTAAGAAACTTTGAGCTAGCTTATATTGCTTCAGAAATTTTAATAAAGATAAATGAAAAGAATATACATGCAAAAAAGATTTCCAAAGGACTTACTGAAATGTCTCACTTAATTATGATTCAAAGTTGTTAATAAAATGGGCTCCTTCAAATCTATGCATCAGATGTTATACATTTGTTCTTAACCTCATCTGCTGTTCTCTGCTGAAATGGCTCTCTGTAAAATGCTTGGAGCATTTCAAGGAGAGAAGATGTTATTTGGCATTGCAAATACTGTATGGACCTTGCCTTGCATTTGCAGAATTCCCTTAGAAGAAACTCAGGATGCCAGACATGATTCTCAAGGCCACAGTGAATAATGCTGTGCTAAGGAATGATACTTCAAGAGAATGCTTTGGAGTATTAAAAAAAGAAAGAAAGAAAGAAAGAAACCTAACTAATCGTATTCATGATTCATGAATCTTTGGGACACTTGCAAATACGAGGCAAATATTGTTAATGCTTCTCTCAATACCCTTTCGTAGGCTAGGAGTACACTCCCTCCTCCCCCCTCAGCTGATACACGTGTGCATTGCACTGGTCTTCCTTTCCTGAAGAATTGTCCTCTGTGAGATGTGAGCTTATCTCTAGTGAAGCCATATTCCACCCACAGCAGTCCAAGGCCATGAACTGATTGACATAAGAGTATGGATGGTTGTAGCCCTTTGCCTTTAAGAGAGCGAATTCTGTGGTACAAAGCAAACTCCAGATTTTCCTATGGGATTAAGTTTAAGCTAGATTCCACTGAAAATTATGTCTTTGTTTAGATTTCTTCCTCTACCCCACTCTATTTTCTATACTCCCCTTCTCCTTAAGGCAGACTGTAATAAATCACTTTCACTAAAATGGCCCCTGTGGACTATGAGTCTGTGGAACTTGACCTTAAGCACATCAAGTCCACAAATTCAAGTGATGATGATAGGTAGTTTCTTTTCTGTAACAACTTTTTGTTGGCCCTGTGCCATCTCCACTCTTTAGCAGGGAAGCTCGAGGATAAATGGGGACAATCAGAGCTCAGACAATTTTATATGGAGATGATGCCATGCTCTGCTTCCTAGTCAAAGGACTGTTGGGTGCCTGTCTCTTCAAATCCAAACTTTTCCCTGAAAGGAGAAATTTATCTCCTTAGCTGAAAAACAGCCCCCAAGGCAATTATAGTTTTATCAGACACCAAGTTCCTATAAAATTAATGGGGGGAGGGGATTTTCCTTATCTCACCGTTCCTACTGAATTTACACATTTAATGTTGTCAGCACAAAATAGTCCATAAAATTTGGTATCCCTTAATATGACTATTAATTATATCTTATGTGAATAGAATGGATTGAAGAGTCTCCCTTCCTGCTCATGATTCTTAAGTATTTGAAAAACATCATGGTTTATTTGTAATATTTAGCCCACAAGTGCATGCTCACCAATAATTAAAATAAAAATTAAGAGCACTTCTTAAGTGTAATTGTGCAAGCAGTCTTTGGTGACTGTGGGATTTTTATTGTAATGATAGGCTTTTAAAATGTATAGTCATCGAGTCAAACAGAAATTTATGACTTTTCTCTTTATTCTGTCCAGATGGTTTCCAGAGATTTTTTTTTTTCCAAAGGGAAAATACTCATTCATTTGTTCACTTTTTACACATTGACCTGAGAATTTCTCTGGGCTGTGAACCGTTTTTGCTACTGAAGGCGCAAACAAAACCCCTCCCCTCCTAGAGCGCCCTTCCAATGGGGATTCAGGTAGTAAACAGAACACACTAATAAGCACACACTGTATGCATGATGTCAGCTATTGAGAAACAAACATGAAGAAGCCTTTAAATAAGTGACCCCTCTAACAGATGGGCTGGAATGTAGTTAAGATTGTGAGCTAATGCTTCCTTAATGAGATGACAATTCAGGTAAGACTTGAATGAATGAGGTGGATATAACATGAAAATTCAGCAAAGGGCTTTTCAAGAAAGGATCATCTAATTCCATATTTGTGAAACATGATTAATAGGTTCTAGAGACTCCAGGACAGTGAATGGAGCACAAGGAACAAAACAGGAATGGCATCCTAGGTGGACCACTAAGGTGCTTGGGAAAGTCACATTCCCTCCCTTTGAAAGATAATTAGCTTCTTTGCTTCCAGGTGCTAAGCCTGTAGCACTCCATTTATAGTGAAAACAAAAACTGTGTTTTCCTAGTGCCCCTGATTATACTATTATCCCCAACGAGCAGTAAGGTTTTCCACTATAGATGACATGGTCACATTTACATTTTGAGATTATGGTGGCTGCTATGGAGAATTTGGCTGGAGAAAGGACAGACAAACTATTCAAGATGCTGATGCGGTGGTCCACGTTAAAGATCATGATGGTGAAAACTAAGAGCCTCCAAAGTGGAAGCAGGGTGGAACAGCTTATTTGGGGGCACACAGGGTAATGCGGTGGGGTTGGCAGGATGTGCTGATATTGGAAATGATGTGTGAAGGAAGGAGCACTTGTGGAAAACTCCAAAGTTAGCTGTTGTCTTCACTGCTCTTGCTTTGTTTACACACAGTGTTGGAAATAGCATAGGCAGATAATATTTCATTCTATTCTGGTCACCTTTGAATTTGTGTGTGTGTGTGTGTGTTTGTGTGTGTGTGTGTGTGTGTGTGTGTGAGCCTTTACATTAGAAAGTGATTTCTATTTTTGTTCTTTCTCTCTAATCTTAACAGTACTCCTCTTGAAACCACTTTGTTGGAAAGTTGTTTTGAACAATGATTCAACATGCCTGTTAGCAGCACCCTGGCCTCAACCTGCTAGAGGCCAGTATTACCTTCATCCTTACTCAAACAAAGCCAAAACATTTTCTCTGGATATTGTTCTGTGTTCCATGGGAGGCAAAACTGTCACCAGTGCAGAATTACTGTTCTAAGAAAAAGCAACCATGAGTGTGTGGCCTTGGTTCTTCTTGTAAATGTGAGAGCACCAATGCTCTCAGGACTCTGTACCTTCCTACCCGTTGGTCTAAGTGTGAGTGTCACATGTGTTAACTCAAGTTGGAAACTATACATGGTTTAACCAAGGCCATCTTTCTGAAGAATTAACTTCCACTGAATTTTAAATAACCAGTGCCTCAAAAATACCTTATTAATATAAACATAAAATGAAATTTCCATCACTAATTATAGGGCAACTTTTCTCAATTTGAACCATAATTTGGATGACCAAAATTTGTTTTTAGGCCATCTCAATTTTAGATGGCTACCAAATTTTTTTACTTTATAAGGACAGTTGGAATCATAACTACAGCTGTCTGGCTTCATTGTGGGCTTTGTTTGCTGGACAATTTGATCCAACCAAGTGTAGCACTTGGTTGGCAATATTGAATAATTGTGGGCACTGCTGGGGATTATTTTTCTGCATCACATCTGTTCCTTTGCCCAATTAGAGCTGTTCATGCAAACAGACAAAATTGTCACAACAGAGAAAAAGATTTGGTAGCAATCTCTTCTAAATTATCTCACTTAATTCCCCTCAAAATTTTGAATCTACTGCTAAATGATAGAATTTTGCTTGTGCATTCCAATTCTCCAATAATTGAGTTTGGTAAGGGTTCATTTTCAAAAGGATGGTCCTTATTTGAATACACTGAGACTGATACAATACTCTAACCAGAATAGCATCAAGACCAGAGCCTAGATCTCTCATTCTTTGTTTTGGGGCTTTAATTAATATGACTATGCAGTCTTTTGTTTTCCAGATATTGAGAAAGTAGGTCAGGACACAGATTTATAGGATAGTTTATGAAGGTGTATTTATAAAAACATGAATAAAATGAAATTTAATAAGCTTGCATATGTTATAAAATTACTAAAATCAATCGTGTGTGTGTGTGTGTGTGTGTGTGTGTGTG
The DNA here is from genome assembly GCA_004027205.1 of Ctenodactylus gundi. Taxonomy (NCBI): domain Eukaryota; kingdom Metazoa; phylum Chordata; class Mammalia; order Rodentia; family Ctenodactylidae; genus Ctenodactylus; species Ctenodactylus gundi. The sequence goes on along the minus strand of PVKB01004283.1, from coordinate 119,159 downwards.
TGTGTGTGTGTTCTCTTTGAATGCCTGCTGTGCAAGGTTTCTGCTTTATTAAATCTATAGTTGCTTTTTATTAAATGACAAAAGGTAAATCAATTTTCTATATTTATCCAAGCATTCTAGCTTGTCTAAGTCTGGTCACTGCCAAGGCTTTTTAAGGAAAGCAGAGTCAGCTGAAATATATCTGCCACTTTTTGGCTTTTCCTGAATTCTAGGAGGCCAGAGATTTTCTTTATGGTATTTTAAGTCACCAATGCCTGATGCTAAATGGCCAATGGATTTTTGACACTGATTACTTTAAATTAAGAATCTGTGACCCAAAGCAGTCCAAAGCTGGTGGTTTTCAGAAACTGGGAGTTGAACCAAAGCTGCCTCACAAAGCCTAGGCAGATATGATAACTTTGACGGGTTTCACCTTGAGAGACAGTCACTATCCAATGACAGTATGGCAGTTAAGATTTAGGAAAACAACAGTGACACGGCCCACTTCAAAGAAGACCTCAAATTTAATGGGCATCTTGAATCTGAATAACATTGTGAAACAGAATTTTATCCAAAAAAGTGGCTGCGTAAGTGTGTTGGTTTGGATCTAGAGTGTCCCCAAAAACCTCAGGTGCCTATGGATGCTGTGTAGGGTTGGGAGGTGGGACCAGGCTGGGAGCAGGTGGGTACTTTGGGGTTGACCTGGAGGGGCATGTGCTAGTTTCACCCTCCCTCTCAGTCTCTCTCTTCCATCATGCTGTAAGAATTTCTGCCCCATGAACTCGGATTCCAGCTCCATCTGTAGCCCCACCATGTGATTTCATCATTTTCTAGCCCCCACACATGAAAGGACTTAGACTTTCTGAAACTGTAAGCTACAGTTTTTTTTTCTCCCTAAGTTATGGATGTTGTTTATTGAGTTACAGTGATGAAAAGTAGCTAAGACACAAATTTGTACCAGAGGAGTGGAGTTGTTGCTGTGCTTTACCTGACCATCTCGTTTGGGAGCCATTTGAACCAGTTTGTGGGAGGAATTTGGAAAAGTTTGAGGATGCCCCTGGAGAAGCCTTGGAGTGCTTTTAGTCAAGCTTGGTGGGAGATTCTGGTCAGAGCTCAGAAGGCTAGAATGGTGATAAAAGTGTGTATTAGAGAGAGACAGGCTGAAGAAGTTTCAGATGAGAAGGAGGACTCTGTCAGCTAGTGGCCTAAAAATCATGTGTTCTGTGCTCTGGCCAAAAAAAAAAAAAAAAAAAAAAAAAAAAAAAAAAAATGTTTGTCCGCATTTTGCCCTTGTCCAGAGACTTTACCGGAAACTGAGATTAAGGGTAGTGGAATGCTTACTATGGGGGAGGAAATCTTCAGGCAAACTGATGTTCATACTGTCACATGGCTGCTCTTTGTGACTTTTAGTCAGCTCCATGGTGAAAGACTGGATAAAATGGCAGAGGAAAGTCATATAGACAGTTTGCAGGGCCAGCCCCAAATGGCCTGCAGTGGCGGAGCCAAAGAGCACAGGAAAGTTAAAGAAATTAGCATTGAAAAGAACCATCAGGGCCATAGGAAAGACCTCCAAAGTCAACAGGAGCCCTCCCTTCCCTAGCACAAGAGGCAAAAGATTGCTGTAAAAAGTGTACCTTAAGGCCAAAAGGGAAAAAAAAATGTCTTTTGTAGTTCAGCAGCCTGGAGTTCAACTATCAATAACTCAGAGACTTTTACAGCATTTTTCCAAGGGAGCCAAGCTACTGCTCAATCCAGTGGCAAACCTTGGTGACATCCAGGTGGTCCTGGCTTTAGAGGCTAGCAGAGTGGTGGCGTTGTGAGTTAACAGAGCATTCTACCCAGATTTCAAAGGAAGGCCTTAAAGGCCAGGCAGCATTCCCTTGGAGGGCAATATGTGAAGTTACAAGGGACAAGTCAGAGGCGCAGTGCAGAACCCAGAAATTTGGAGAAGCCAGGAACAGGGATCATCCACTAAGAAAAGCTGCTAGTAGTGAGAGGGCAGAGAAGATGGGGGTTGCAGTCTGCTGTGATGCTGTAGGGGCGGAGTAGCACAAGTCCTTTGAAATGCATATCTTGCCATAGTTTACACTGGGTGCTGGACTCCGGGCTGTAGTCTTTAACCCTTACCCTTCTAGGTTTAAAAATTTGGGGAGTCCTATTGCTTTTTATCCTCCTATTCCTCCCTTTTGGAATAAAAATGTTTACTCTGTTCCATTTTATGTTAGAAGTGCTTAACTTTGGTTTTAACAGGAGCTCACAACTGAGTTTGCCTTGAGTCACGGAGGAGACCTTGGACTTAGACTTTTTAGCAACACTGGAACTGTTGGGACTTCAGTAATTCTTAAGAAAGGACTAATTACAGTTTGCTTGAGTCTTTTGGGGGCCAGGAGTGGAATGTGGTGGTTTGGATCTGGAGTGTTCCCCCAAAACTCATGTCCTTATGGATACTGTGTAGGATTAGGAAGTAGAGCCTGTCTTGAAGGGTCAGGTGCTTGGGGATTGACCTGGAGGGGCTATACTGGTTCTCCCTCCCTCCCAGTCTGTGTCTTCCACCATGTTGTAAGGCTTTCTGCCCTAGAAACTCTGGTTCCAGCTCTAGCGGCAGCTCCACCATGAGATTCCCCCATTTTCCAGCTACCCACCCATGAATGAACTGAGGCCTCCTGAAACAGTAAACTACAATAAATCTTTTCTCCCTAGACTGTGGATGTTAGGTATTGAGATACAGCAACACAAATGTAACTAATACAATAAGAAAATAGAATACAAGTATAGCCCAGGGCAAATCATCAGCATACTTTAGAATCTATTGGTTGTAACCATTGGATGTTCCAAAGTTTTCATTAGCCAAAGTAATGACAAGTGATCATTTCATTTGCTATTTCATTCAACACATATCGGAATGCCTAGTTTTTGTAGAACTTAATGTTAAGTAGCAGAAGAATATAACAATAAATTCATGTAACAATAAATAGGACAGAGCTTACCCTTAGGAATTTATAGTTGTATGTGTCAGACTGTCAGGGATGATATGAATTGTACTGCATGCACATGACAAAATAAAATGCTGTGTATGATAGAGAAGCCAAATATTATGGAATAACAAACAAAATTAGAATTAATTCTATTTATGGAAGGTATAGTGCATATAGTGTGTATTAGTTAAGCTGCTTCCAATTGTTTTTTTGTTTTTTTTTTTTTTTTTTTTTTTTTTTTTGAGACAGGATCTCACTCTGTGGTCCAGGCTGGTCCTGAACTCACTTCGGAGCCCAGGCTGGCCTTGGACTCAAGGCAATCCTTCTGTCTCAGCCTCCCAAGTGCTGGGATTACAGGCATGCGCCACCACGCCCAGTTTATGTGGTACTGGGGAATCGAACTAGGGTACTTAGTACTTGCCAGGCAAGCGCTTTAACCCGCTGAGCCATTCCTCCAGCCCTAAGCTGCTTCCAATTGTAAATAATAGAATACATAACTAAAAGTGGCTTTGATTTGCCCTAGGAGTTTGGTTATAGATTCAGACTCTATGTTTCCAGGATAATTTCAAGATTCTTCAGTTTTAACAAGTGCAAGAAATGCTAGGATATTTGGCCCACTGACCACTCTTTGATTTGCAAGAACTTTAAGTAAAAAAAGGCTTTGCACTATCTTATAAAACAGCAGTCTGAGTGTAGGTGATTTAATAGCCCAAATGACATCAGTAAGTGCCTAGGCCCTTTCTGTCTATTCGCTCCTCCATCTTCAACAAGGACTTTATTTTTTCTGGGTGTTTTCCGTCATGGTCCCAAGAGGACTACACTGATTAGCAGCATCACACATAGATATAGTAAAACAAGAAGGATGTCATTCCTTTGTGATCCTTTTGTAGGGAGAAAAGCCTTCTCTAGAAGCTTCCAAGCATGTTTCCCTCTAGGTCCTGTTGACTGAATTGTAGTTCATGCTCATCCTCTACTGCCAACGCTGTCTACAAAAATATTTTCTAAGTATGTAGAATGAGATATGGGCCCTGTGGGAAGATGGTTGGGGAAGTTAATGATCCTTGGATGGACAACCAACTGTGTCCGCCACAGTGGGTCAGGGATTCTATTGGTCACATGAATCTCAAAGGGTGAGAAATGTTCCTACCAAGCATGTGGAAGAAATAATTGAAAAATTTGATATCATGGTCACTTGAATAAGTTCAGAAATCCTAAATTACGTCAAGCCCATCTCCCCTCGGTGATCCGTGTCTCACTGTGCTCTACTGTTTTCTTAATTCAGAGCACTCTCTCACCTAGAGAATTGATTTAAGTCATTACCTGTGCCCTTCCTTCCTTTACACCTTCCAGCCACCTTAAATATAATTGGTAGACTTCTTGCCTGCAACGGTGCCTGCAATGAATGCTCTTTGTGATTTAATACCAACTTTCTAACATACCCTTCAAGGCTCATTACAATTTTCTCTCTGCCACTTGTCCAGACTCACCTCCCAACCTTCCCCACTAAAAGCCATAATCAAAGAATAATTTCACAATAAGCTCTGGTTAAATTTTACAGTCATAAAATTGTCTAGTTAATGATTCCTTGGAATATCTATTTTGCCCATACAGAATACTTATCAGACGTTCCCTGATTTGTAATTTCTAGTATTTCCAATCCATCCCTCATGCCAAATGATTATTTTAAGATAATGTCATGTTTAAATATGCCGCAATTTTTGGTAGTAAGAATTCCAGTATATTTCAACTCTCTGCTTAAATGAGAGTTACTTGGAGTCAAAGTTCTTATTACCATTATTTTTCCTTTCTTTTTATGATTTATTAATTTCTATTTAAGACAAAGATGTTTCTGGCCTTTTGTCTTTTCATTATACATGATTTACTTTTTATTATTATGTTTTCTCTTTTTTATTATTTATTACTCTGCCAAATAAATTTTATGAACTACATACTTTCCCTCTCTTCCTCCATCCCCCAATGTGAGCACTCTAGTGAAAGTCACTAGCATGTTGCCTGACTTATCTTGGTCTCTTCATAAATGTTCATTTCATTCTTCCATAAATATTTATCAATCAGATATTATCTGCTTTGTCACTACAGAGAAGACTCAACACATTGTCTTAGTCTTCCAATAATAAGTTTGCATGCACCCAACAATGTTAGGTTGGTTATTGCCACATTAAAAGTAGATAGATGGAACACTGAAAACAGGGAAAAAGTAGTCCTCAAATCAGGAAAGCCAACTGAAGGGATCTCTGATTACCTAAAAGGTAAAGAGATGATGCTTGTGTGGGTTGGAGAAGCCAGGCAGTATTCCAGTGAGAGGCACAAAAGGTAGGAAACTTGGGGGAATTGTGAACACTCAGGTTTGGCTGGACCATAGGAGAAGGAAGGATGGCAGCAGGGGATGAAGTAATTAAAGCAAGTAGACAAGATGACAATTAAACTTGCTGGCTGTGTAATGAAGTTAAAATTTTATTATGAATCACTGAAGAATTTTGAGCAAGGCCTGTTATAGTCACTTTTTAGGCTGCAAGCTGCTGTGTGGAGAATGGAAGGGGCTGGTGAAGGAAAGGAGAAATGCTGCATCACTCAGGCGAGAAATGATAGTGCTCTGAATCAAACACAGAGGTGAAAGACAGAGGATGATAGTGTAGTGTGGACCACCACAGAGGTACCTAGGAGGCATACTTAGTTCATTTAGTGATGCATATGGAAGGTAAAGGTGACAGTGAATCAAGGGGAGGGGTGTGTGTTAAGAGAATACTGCAATTTCCAAGTGACATCATTTTGACAAGGTTCCTCCTTGCTGAAGTCATATATAGGTGTTTGCCAGGCACATTCAGTGATATGCACACAGAACTCCATCTTGACTCCTGATATAACTCCAACAGGTGCCTCTGTCTGTTTACTTCTTGAGAATGTGGAACATAGTACAGTAGCTCACAGAAGCAGAATATTGGCCATGTATGAATATTGTGCTTTTTTTCCTCTTGGGTACAATCCCTGTTTTTATTGAACAACTGTCAGTAGGCCATGCAGCATTGCCAACAACACACTGAAAATAGAATGGAGGCAATTACCTCAGCAAAGATTAATGCAGAAAGTAAGATTGCACTTATGTAATACTTATCTTCCAGGCGCTGAAACCAGCTTTCAGTTGGTTTGTCTGTGTCTGTGTCACCACCCTTATAGAGTGACACCCTTCAAGCCCATAATGGAGAGATATACTGTCTGCATCACCCCCTTTCCTGCCTGAGTTCTTGACACCTCTCCTTAGAACAGACATCAGAACACTGAATTGCTCCCAGTGATGATTTCTCAGAAAGAAGCTGCAAACAGATGAGAGATAATATTAGCTAACAACATATCAGCACTCCTCTGGTGTTTGGCAACTACTTGTCAGTAAACTTCAGGAAAATGCCTGCATTTTGGAGAATGTCAAACTTAAGAGGAAACCTAGAGATGATTTAGGCTGAGCCTCTCATTTTAACATGGAGAACACTGAAGCCTGGGGGATTAGACGGTTTGTCTGTGGCTTTCTTTGCTGCTGAAGTTTACAGGAAAGACTGAAACCCCGGCCTCCACTTTAGCAAGGGCCTTTTCCTCACTCCCTTGGCTTCTCACAATGAAATAAGGATGATCTGGACAGCTCCCTTGGCACATCTCTAAAACACCATCAGTGGGTGGAGAAAACTTTAATAGAAAAGAAAACCAACCCCATAATTAGATACAGAACTGACTCTAGACCAAGTAGCAGAAATATTGTGCTGTCTTCCATTAGAGCTCAAGAAGGGAGAAAGGAAAGTCTGCATCTACAACTGATGGCTTGTACATACATGAGTCTGGTGGAATGCAGTCATGGTCATGAACCATGACGAGTGACGAAAAAGAGGTATGATAAAGTGTGAGAGAAACAAGCACAAATGATTGCTGAGGAAGGCATCACGCTGTTAACACCACCCTACTTTTTTTGTTTGTATTCTTGAAAACCTCTGGTGTTACAAATTGAGCTGGGTATTAAATGGTAATAATTAAAATACTAACCCAATTGCTGAAGTTAATAAGAACGTTTCAGGCCTGATCTCAAGTCTAAGAAGTAGCAGGAAAACATGGAGAATAATGGTTATCTTACAAAGATTCCTCTGACACAGAAGTGGCCTTGTCTTATATACTCAGGCCCCAATTTCAGTTAGAAAGAGAAAGAGAAGACAGAGAAGGAGAGGAAGAGGAAGTGGTAGGGGGAGAGGGAGAGGCAAAAATAATGCAGAGCACTCATGTAACATTAATCCTTCTTCCCTTAGTGTTGACATTTTGTATCATCATGTGGGCTTAACTTAAAGAGCTTTATTGAAATAAAAATACTAGACCATATAATTTCACCTGTTTTAAATATACATTTCAATTGTTTTCATATATTCACAGCTATGGCACAACCTTAGATGTTTTTTATAAAAATGTTATTACTTTGAAAAGAAACTGTATAATTCGTTGTTGCTGTCATCCCTTCTACACATACCTCCAACCCAGACCCAAGCCTCATTACTCCTCTTTCTATCTCTGTCGGTAGATACTGCAGTTTTCCCCCACATTTTGGCCAACATAATCCAGTGGATCTAATTTTAATGGAGATGAAAATAGTAATGTGTTGCTTAAAAAGCTTATTGGAAAATGATTTTAGATCCATCAGAACTTGGAAATGTGTTAATACATCATTCCTGAATGAAAATCACTTGCTCATTTAGTCTGTGATCTTCCCTGGAAAAAAGGCCTGGCACAAGACAGAGGGCAGGCAGTCTGACTTTGTATGCTGATTTAAACTTACCATCTCCAAATGAAAGAGAGATAGTGGATAACTCACATTTTCTTCTTTAAACAATCAATAAGGTAATTTGACTCCTTTCTGTAGAGAAGATGAGTAAAGTGGTTGCACAGGTGCCTTCTTGTGGGTTACTCCAGAAACAGACCCTTGTGTTGAGTGTGTGAATTCAAGTAGTTTGGGAAGTTCTGACAAAATTTCTCGGAAGTGAGACACCTTAAATTGGAGGAAATTATTAAAAGGTTCATACTTAATTAAGCACATTACTTCTGTGGACAACGAGGACTCAGTCATACCAACCAAGGTTCTTGGGGAGACAGCATCTAATCTGCCTTAGAGTCCAAAGAGTGTTGAGTGGGATATTTACCCATCAGTTCCCTCCTTCAGCACTTCCAGGGTATTCTGTAAAGTACCAGGCATCTAGTAGGTTCTTGTAGTTAGAAGCTATGGGGTTGAGTATGGTGATACCAAGTATCTTTCTTGGAGTCCCAATAGCTACGAGGAATGAGGTGTAATGGAGTCACCTAACAAAAAGGCAAAGAGAGAAAAGGGAGGTTCCATCCTAATGAAACTTTCAGGTAGAGTTTGCTTAGTGAATGCTGAAAGAAGCACCACAGACTTCCACTTTCCTCTATAAAATAAAGACTAATTCTATAGCTGTTACACCTCTGATATTTAGAGTTAGAATCACACAAGAAACAAAATACCAGTTAAATTCAGCCACTTTTTTAAATCTTAGAACCCAGAGACCTCTACCCTATAGAAAAATGTTAACATGTGATTGTGATATAGAAGGATTAACACACATTTTAAAGTCAGATAATCTTGGGTTCAGATCCTGTTGCAGGAGACAATACCTGTGTGCCCTTGAACATATGAAACAAAATCTTTATCCATAGTTGTTCTCTTCTCATATCTTAAGAGCTGGTAAGAAATGAAATGAGATGTTGAGAAAGGACACTATAGTAGAATGACTAGTCTATAGGGTGAGTTCCAAAGATAATAATTTTTCATATTTCTATGGGGATTATGAAAATATAAAAAATATCTATTAATTCATTAAGTGAATATTAAGCCCCTACTCTGTGCTGAATTCCATTTTAGTTGGCAGAGCACAGTGACAGTAGACTCACTGTTCCCATGAAACAAATATTCTAACCAATCATGAACACTGGAGTTCTGCTTCTACATTTAGGTCCTGTTTTTATTGTCTGAAAAAAGTAAGGTTCAATGTGTTGTTTACTGGGATTTTAACTTCCGAAACTATAAGCCTCATATCAAAGCATCCTCACACACTCGCTCTCCAACCTTTAACCAAACATTTTCTGGGAGGCATTGCTCAAGTCCTTTATTAATGTTGTATTAGTTGGAATGCTTTGGGTCTTAAGTGACAGAAACAAAATGAAGTGCTTTAAGCAAACAGGTGAATGTATGGAAGCAAACCTATGAATAAAAAAAATGAGAGAGAGATGCATGAATGGAACCAGGCCCTACAATGACTAATTCACTCATCACCCCAGTGTGGCAGCTTCTGTTTTTTTGTTTGTTCATTTGTTTCTTTGTTGTTTTATTTTGTTTGGTTAGGTGATTTTTATGGTACTGGGGATCAAGCCCAGACCTTCATAATGAGCTACACCATCGTCATCCCATCTTTCTGTTTTTTGATTTTCATATAGGTCATGCTAAGGTACTTAGTTGCCTGGGCTGAACTGGGTGATTCTCCTCCCTCAGCCTCTCAGAGTGCTATGATTACAGGCCTTCACCACCAGGCCTCCCTCCAGTGTGTTAGCTTTATCACTCATACTACAGGGTGGCTTTTACATTATGATTACAATATCACTCTTCATGGCTGCTATGATTAACATGATGCAGCTTTATCTACCAGAGAGGCCAAACCAATTCTCCCAGATCTCTTGGACAAGGTTCCAAGGGAGGAGAGTCAGGTCAATTTCAACTTTAGACAAGGATGTTTTGTTAGATCATGTACGTCTGAAACCAAATAACAGTATTTGGCTGGGCACTCCTAGAGCCCGTAGGTGTCTGTGCTATCTGTTAGAACACAACACACCCACAAGGCTGGCTTTCTTGCCACAGTCACCTTCTGAGGAAGCAGGAAAATGTGAGGACACGGAAGCTCTGAAATTTGGAGAACTGAAGAACCAGTGGGGCTAGCAGAAGCCATGTCTTCTTCAGTCCACGCAAGGTGTCCATTAATAGAAGGGAGCCCGCAATGCATTGCTTCCTCCAGATTTGTCAAGAATATTCAAAACAAACACATTAAAAAGGGATTATGCACCATTTATGTGTCAGGGATGTAATAATAATGTCTTTATTGTACATATTAATGTTCTTGAGTGTTTCCAAAGTACTGTGGAACTTCAAAATATTTTCCAGTTTCAGAGAGTTAATTAGCTCCCCTGTGGAGAAGCTCAAGAACAATATTGCCATTTTGGAGCTGGAATGTTTGAGTTCAAAAATCAAGAAGATGAATTATTCATCTGCTCAATAACTATGTATCAATCACACGCTCCATGCATGGCTCTGGATGAGTGTTAGGAGGATGTAACTTAACTGATGAAATGCTATGGCAGGTTACGAGGTAGGACTGGGAAAAGAGCTGAATTCCAGAAGCTTTCAGAAAACATGGTAAGGAACTCAATCTTCACTATATGGAATCCTCATCAAAATTAAAACCTATGGAAAGAAAACAATTTTAATTCGTTTAGTTAACTAGTTCTTCAATTCTTGAAATTATCTTCATGAATGGAAGAAAAATTAATCTATGTTTTAAGTCATATACATGATTCAGGGATTCACTCATTCACTTTGCCTGATAAGTTTTGGATTAAATTTTATAAAAGTGCTTGAAGCCCTGATAAACTGGTATAATCTACACTGTTAAGCCCACATCTGATTGTTCCTGGCGCGGTCATTGTAAAGTCAGTCACTATGCAGTGAGGGAGACTGTGAGATCCTGTAGATCCTCTCCTGGATCTCCAATCTCCAGCCCTCAGGTTGAGCCTGTGACTGCTTACCAGTGCAGCCAACCATGCCCCTGAGTGAGTCATGTTGGGAGTTTATACTCCAGTTCTGAGTCTGAAGGCCAGCTTTCCTCAGTGAGTGCTATGGTTTGGATCTGGAATATCCCCCTAAAGCCTCATGTATTTGGATGTAGCAGGGTAACTATGGAATTGGGAGCTTTGGGGAGCTGAGGCCTGTCTGGAAAGGGCAGGCACTTGGGGCTTGATCTGGAGGGATTGAGTTAACTTGTTGAGACTGAGGGGCGTCCAGGCAGAGCTTTCTGGTATATCCCTGACTTGTTGGCCAGCAAGTGAGGGAGGGACACGCACTCTGATGCCGGACGGCCCAACTGGCAGCACGAATTTAGAGAGGAAGGAAGAAGAAATGTTCTTACAGCTTCTTCTTGGGAAAATTCTGGCCTTTCCTGAGCCTCTGGCTATCAACTTGCTCCCCTCACTGGGCTCCTACCTGATCTGGCTTCTGTCTGCAATGCCCTGAGCAGCACTCCAGCCTTGGCCATGTGCTTCACCAGTGCCAGCTGGCCATGCATGGACTCTGAGAGACCTTCTGAAGCAGTGAGCTGAAACATACCTTTCCTCTCTCAAGTTGCAGATGTCCAGTATTTTGTCCCAGCAATGAATAAGTAAGACAGTGAGCCTTGTCCAAATTTCAAATTTGGGCTAAATACAGTGATTGTTGTCATTTTAAGCCAAGCTTTCAAATGGTTTGCTACTAACTGGAACACCGTCCATGGAGGATTGATGCTTTGATCCTTTTCATTCCTTACAGCAGGGTTCCAGGCACCCCAACTAGTCAGATTTCAGAAACTCATTTCCTGGGTTCACAAAAATAGATTTCCATTTTTGTAGAGAATTTCAAGGGGAGAATATAATTCTAAGTTTAAGGAATTTCTTTTATAAAATTTTTTTCCAGAGCATATTGATTTTAAAACAGTATACTACTATTTGTAAAGAAAATTAAACAGCAAGCAGTCAATAAGCATATTTTCCTGTATATATTTCTGATATTTCCCTTTTTTTTTTTTTTTGGACAGAGTCTCTCTCTGTAGCCCAGCTGGTCCTGAACTCACTATGTAGCACCCAGGCGGGTCTTGGACTCTCAGCAATCCTCCTCCTTTAGCCTCCTGAGTGCTAGAATTATAGGAGGGGTGCCACTATGCCCCTGCTTTATATGGTGCTGGAGAATCGAAGTCAAGGCCTTGTGCTTGCTGGGCAAGCCCTTTAACCACTGTGTACAGCCCCGTCTGTAACTTTTCTAATAGGCATGGATCCACCTCTGACCCAGAGAGCCACTACTAGAGATTGTGAAGGGCATTAAATTTTATGACTCTTCAATACTAAGCTTCTCTCTCTACTTCACTAATCCAAAGTTGTAAATATAGCTTCTGATGGCTCCTTTATTTCTCTCTCCTTTTAATTGCTGTCAAGACAAGGCAGAGGCAGCAAACAATCAGCTCCTCATATTAAACACCATATTTTGCTGAGCTGGACTTGACTCTTGGTTGCTACAAAACAAATCTAAGTTTATATCAGAGGTGACAAACTCCATGCCCTGTCATTTATCCTTTTTATAGCATGGATGACACCAAGATCCAGCAAGTCCTGTGATGACTTGATGAATCAGGTAAAACAGTAAGGCACTAGGTCTAGAAGTTTCTACTATCAATAATTAGCAACATGTTTTCTTAATAATTAAAAGATAATCAAATTAAAAACACATTTCGTGGTTTCTCACTATATGATTTTACTTTTAATTAATATAAACACACTCAGAATTCTAATGACAAGGATAACTGTGATTAATCTCTTGAGTAATATTTAGAAGGAGTCACTGGAGGAGTGGGAAGCAAAACAGGGGAGCGGCTGGGGATGGAGTGCCAGGTGAAGAGATATCCCTAGCTCATTTTTTATTTTTGGCTTTGAGACAGTGTTTGCTTAAGTCACTATTTCATCAGAAATGAGCTTGGTCTTTCAGTCCTAATGTCTCATCCTCCCAGAGTGCTGGGGTTACAGGTCCGCACCTCCAGACCCAGCTGCCAACTTTTCGCCCTTTCAATCATAATGTCAAATTTCAACATTTTTTACAGCAGTCAGTCCAGATGATGTGCCTGTTACCCATATCTGCTTATGCCTGACATCTCTTCAACTCTTTTAAAAAATAAACCTCAGCCCATAACTTTCAAATTGCAGTGTTACAAAATCATGGAAATAGTAGAAATCCTGGGAGTGATTTAGTTTAATATCATGTGATACGGTGCTTTTTTACAGTGCGTTCTTCATCCTGGGACTTGTGAGAGGTGGGACAGAAAACAAAGAATGGTGTAAAATATCCCTAAACTGCCAAGCACGCCCCTTCATCTCTCAACAGTGAAGCACGCCTCGTGTAGTCCAGAAAGCATCCGGAGTAAGAAAGCTTCAGCAGAGATGAGGAAACTTTGGCAGGCTTTCAGCACGCTTGACACAGGTCACAAAATGATAAAGGTTTTTTGGTCCGTCTCCACCTGGAAGGGGCTGCTCTAGGTGCTGGCAGCTGAGTTCATAACTCCTGTGCTCTGCAGTTGTTCAACAGCTTGGGTTTCTTTCGCCTTTGGGGATTCAGCACCAGAAACAAGGTGGTCAAGGGGAGATGTTCTAGAAACAAAGCAGATGAACTAGTTCTGCATTTCGGGCAAAGGGGCTGGGAATGAGATGGTTTGTGTCCTCTCTTTCAGAAACATGGAGAGCCCTCAGCAGTGAGTCTGTAATTCTAGGGACACTGAAAATGACCTGTTCTGAAAGGCGAAAATGACCTTCAGCAGGGCAAAGCTTCTTGAGTGTTCAGTAGGTACAAATCGTGTTGGATGTCACAGTCTGAATATCTGAGGAGAAGAGCAGGTGAGGGGGTGCACGTAGCTAGGTGGGTTCTGCAAGGAAGTGCAGTTCTGATGGCAGATTGAAGAGGGCAAAGATGACTTGTGTCTAAGGTGAGGACTAGCCGGGAGTGAGAAAGTGCTTTAGAAGGAGGTGTGTGTTGAGCTGAGGAGTCATTTCCTCTACCCTAAATTGATTTCCTACGCAGAGCTGGTAAATAATTAAAATCACGAAGTGAGCACATTCTTTAAACTAGTTATTTCTCTTATTCTTACACGCGTGAGTGAGCGCACACGCACGCACACACCCTGACCACTTCCTTTCGTGTGTTCCTATCTTCTGTCTATTCACTCCTCCCGAGAAGGGGCAAGAAAAATTGAACCCTTGCTTTTGATCTGCTGGGAGGCTAGATAGGATTAGGATTAGGATTAGGGCCTGCAACTCAGAACTTTGGCCAAGGAACGGCAGGGGACACCCATCTGACATGTGTCGGGGTGCCCTGGATGGGTGTGTGTGTGGAGGGGCGGCGCTTGGCCAACCTACCCCCAGTGGTCTAGCACGGTGTTTGCCATCCAGAAATGACGGTTTTCAAACTGACTTGAGGCATCTGTGTTCTTTTTTTTTCCCCCACTGAGGACAGCTGACCCATGATCGCCCCGTTTTGTTGCTTTAAGCAGCTCGATTCATTTCTGGTCTCAGTATTCGCCAAAGCAGGAGGAGGAATGGGGCCATAGCGTCCTGCGAGCGAGCGGAGCTATGCCCGGTACCCCGAGGAAGGGCCTGAGACCGAGGCAGGGAGCTCATAGTCCCACCTGGGCTCACCTCCTCCAGCAGCTAATCGGGACCCCCCTCCCCCAGGTAAAGGGCCAGAGGGGCCCGCGGCGGAGGGGCAGGGCTCCGGCGGTCACGTTCGTTCCTGCGGCTCTCCTAGTCCCCGCCGCCCAGCCTCCTTCCCCCCACCCCCCTCCCCCAACTCCCGCCCCAGCCCGGGTTTGGAAGCGAGTCCTCTCCGGTGTCTGAGCCCACTGCCTTTGGCGTCTGTGTCTCCTCCTCCTCCGAGTCTCCGGAGCCCGGCGCAGGGTCCGCAGCGGCCGCCGCAGCAGTGGGAGCCGAGTCGCGCCCCACACCGCCGCCCGGGGCCGCACCCTCGCTCGGCGGCGGCGCCCGGAGACGCCAGGCGCGCCACGCACCGCCTGCGTCCGGGTCCCCAGGCATCGCGCGTCCACGGCGCCGCCGCCGCCGCGGTGCCCGTGAGCCGAGCCCGGAGAGCCGGCGCGGGCAGGGGTGGGCAGCGCGGCTGGCAGCCAGTGGCAGGTGGCTGTCGCTGCAGCCCTGGCCAAGCGCACACGCCCAGGCAGACGCTCCAAACGCCTCCTCCCGGCGCCGCGAGGATGGACCGGCCGTCCCTCCCCGGGACTGGCGCAAGGTAACGTGCAGCCGCCTGTTGCTCGCTGCAGAGCGCAGCATCCTCTGCCGGGTGCTTAGGCCGTACCTCCGGGAACACGACGGGGAGAAGTGTCACCCCGATTCTGAGTCTTCTGGGTCCAGACCCTCTGCCTCCCGGGCTCAGACCGCGGAGGGACGCCTCCTGGGGAGGCGGGTGGGCCCCGAAGGCTCCTTCCCGCGCGGCCGGGTGCCCTGCAGTAGTCTGCAAACTTTTGTGACCCCCACCCCACCCCGGCCGGGCTCGCCCCGACCCGCGCCAGGGGCACGTTTACTCCCCGCGTGCGCCCTGCCCCCAGCGCCCCTGGCCGCATCTGCCCGTGTCTCTTTCTGTATGCTCTGGCCGGGCGACTTTTCGCTCGCCGCAGCTCCCGCTCCGGAGGCGAGGGTGCGGGACCCCTCGTGCCCAACCTGCTCGTAGAAGCGGGGCAGGAGGAAAAGGAAAGGAGGAAGCACGGTGGGGCGTGGGGAAGGGCTGCGCCGCGTCCGGAGCTCTGTCCAGAGCCGCGGCCAGCCCACCCTCGCGCAGACCACCGCGAACCCCGGAATACACCCTCGGAGCAGCTTTCGGTTGTGCGCCGGGGAACCGCCCGCGCCTATCTGGGCGGGTGAAGTAAGTGATTGGGTGGGGGAAAGGCGGCAGGGGGTGACCTGCCCTCGAGTAAGAGCCGCGGGAAGGCGGGTAATGCCGGCCAGGGGCCAGCCTGGTGTGGACGTCTAAGGAGAAAACAGATTCGAGTCCCGTGGGCGCTGGCAGGGCGTGTGAATACAGGTGGGGGAGGGGCCGGGCACCCGGGGAGGATCAGAGGTGGAACTGGGGGGCCCTGGGGATTAGGGAAGGCCGGCTGCTGGGAGACTCGGGTGGATCGATCGCCCTCCCCAGGCCACAGCAAACCTCCCCGCTGCAATCTGAATGCGCTGGCATCTCGGGCGGCGACGGAGCGGTCGGATCGTGGAGCGGAGACGCTGTTCTCGGCTCGCAGCGGTGCCCTCGCCCTCGCCTCCCCCGGCGCTCGCCTGCTCCCACGGCCCTGCGGCTCCGCGGCACACGCCCACCTCCCCTGCTAGCGCCCGGGCGTCAGGGATGTCTCCACAGCCCCACCGCAAGGGTGGGAAGGGGAATCCTGGCCCGTGGGGCTGGCGGGGAGAGGCGCAGGGTGGAGGCGGAGCGTGCCCCC
The DNA here is from genome assembly GCA_004027205.1 of Ctenodactylus gundi. NCBI lineage: Eukaryota > Metazoa > Chordata > Mammalia > Rodentia > Ctenodactylidae > Ctenodactylus > Ctenodactylus gundi. Next base: position 102,874 of record PVKB01004283.1, on the reverse strand, counting down.
GGCGCCCGGGCAGCAGGCAGGGGTCCCGCCAGGTGGAGCAGAGCGGAGCGCAGGGGCGGAGGCTGCAGTGGGAGCCGCCTTCTTCCCCGCCGCTCCACAGATCACACCTGGGCGGAGCTAGAAAGTGGGAGAGCCGAGTGCCGAGCGGGGACTCGGGAGCACAGGGCTGGACAGCGTGCGGGAAACTCGTCGAGAGGGGGTGTGAGCGTCGGGGCAGGCGTGAATCCACTCCCGGAGGCAGGCTCGCCCGCCTTGCTGCTCTCAGGTAGAGTCTACCGGCTGTTTCGGGTGCTCTGGCAGCTGCAGGAAAAGCAAGCCTTTTCCTTGGGTCATCTGGGGTGCAGAACCACTTGCAGGAGGAGGGGTAGCGGTTGCTGTTTTGTGAAGAGAGGGCATCCACCGCCTGCCCCCCCTTCCGTTTCTCGTAGCTCCCAGAGTCCCCCTTTTGTAGTCAGGGAACATATTGGGACCCTAAGGCTGGGAAGCACCTCACTTAACCCTTCTCTCTGAAAAGGTCCACGCCCCCTAGCCAAGTAGCGCCTTTTGCGGAAATTCGGGTCCCTGGTTCCTGCACGTAGGGAGGTTTTGTCCATCTGGGGCGGCATACAACTCGCAGGTCCTCCTTGTCCGGATCTCCCACACGCGGGCTTTCAGGAACACATCTTCTCTACCTTGCCCTGTAGACCTTTCCTGCCCCACAGAATCCGTGTAGCCCCTTTTGTGGGCCCTTGGGTCATATCCTTCCAGAGGAGATACCAACTTGCCAGGACTCCCAGGACGAATCCTGAGTGGGTCACCTCTCTTCCGGGGGCACCCCTGAGCACCACCAAGAAGTCAGCTCCCTGCCCAGCTGGGCGAGCTTCAGAGCCTCAAGGAGCCGGAACAGGGATTCCCTGCCAGGCTCCGATGCAGCTCCAGAGCACGAAGGCCACAGGCCACAGGCCAGGCCTGGCTAGTGCTCCAGCGGGCTCCTTCCGAATCACCTGCATTCCCGAGGTAGGAGCTCATACTTCAGCCCCTTACTCCGCATGGTTTAGCTGCTGACACCCAGGGCACATTTCTTTCTGAACACTTATTATCTGGATTTGTACTCTGACCCTTTCTTTTCATTTGGAAACAGAATAGAATATGTCCTTTGTGAACTTGAAGAATGACTCCAAGCACACTGATGTGTGTATTTGTGCATAGGTGTGTTTGTTCAGGTTGCTGAACTGTTCTGGTGGGACCACTAGCGTTTATTGAGTTTGTACTATGTGCCAGGCACTGTTGTAGATATTTTACGTGATTATGTTATTTTTTAATTCGCACAACAACTGTAAAAGACAGGTGAAGCTCTTGTTACCATTTCCTAGAGGAGAAGCAATGGAAAAAGTTGTTTGCTTATTGTCATCCAGTAGATAAGTGACAGGGCTCCTCCCACCATTAGCAGAAAACCCTGGATGCCTCCTGTGCTCCCAGCTCTGTTCAGCAATTTTAAAGGCTCTCTGTCTACAGGAAGTGTGGGTGAAACCCATTATCCTTCCCTCCATTCCCCCGGGACATGCTACATGTTCTACTCCTTACCTGGGCCTCTGTGGCTAGATATGGGGAAATCGATCATGCCCATTACTGGAGTCTCATATAGTGGACCTTGATAAGATAGGATGATAGCAATTTGGAGAAATAGCTATTGGTGGTGGACTTCCCTTCTGGGCCTCTGAGAGGACATTTGTTTCTCAATGTAAGGAGAAACAGAAGCAAGGAGCCAAATCAGAACAGGGATTTGTGTGCGAACAAAACCCACAGGAGTTGTAAGCAGCAACTGTGCGCTGCGTGTGAGTGCTCTTTTGTGGACTGAGTCACAAAATGTTGGAGCTTAGAGGGACCTCAGGTGTCATCCCTCCAAATCCAGCTCAAGGAAGAGAAGAGATTCAGTGCTGAGCTCCAGGCCCTTCAGCGCATTGTAGCCTACCTAATGCTAAACCCCTCTCCCTGCCTTTTGATGCCTTGGTCAAGCAAACTGTGTTTATACATAAGTAGGCATATTCACTTCTGCTGGTTTTCAGCATTTTGTAATTAGAGAAAAATGTATGTACTTTTAAAAACACAACTTGTTTAGTGTTCTATAAGTGCTTATCAATCAGCATTATAAAAAGGTCTGTTTCATATAATGGATAAGCCACCATAAACGTGCCTCTTTTGCAAAAAGAAAATTATAGTGGAATATTTATAGTCCTTCAGGTCAACAAAAAGTAACTAACCATGCAACCCTATAATGACTCTAAATAAGACTAAGTGGATTCTCAACTGTTTTAGCAAAGTTGTTCAATGAGGTAGAGTGGCTCTGTCCTGGCCTACCCCCACGTATAGAGGAAAATAAGACAAAATGTATGGAACAGACAAAATTTTTTCAATGCAAAGAAAAGTATAATGTAATTTATCCGGGATTTCTAACCCTTGAGAAAAACCTGGGTGCTGATGCAATATATTCCTGGTGAACATCTCTGGAGCTAAAAGAAGGGGAGAACTTCCTGGCTATGTTCTCACCCACTGAACTCCTTCTACAGAGCAACTTTCTCTAGTCACTTAGGGGGTTCACACACTCCACGGCATTCTTGTAGGGTAGAATTTGGGTTTTTAGAAACATCTAATGTCTTTTCTCTGAAGCTATAGTATGTCATCCTCTTGAAAATAAAGCAATAAAATGTCAGTTGTAAAACATGGGAAAGGGCATCAGGGAATGGGAAAGGGCTGCTTCTTAGAATCCGACTAGGACAGCAGGAATTGCTGGCAGAAGAAGAAATCTGGTGGCTTATATGTCACCTGGAAATTTTTCATATTTAATGGTGTTACATACTAGGACAGGAGCACCTGACAATGATTTGAGAGGAGAAAGAAAAGATAAGAAGGAGCTCCCCCCGCCTTTTATTTCAAGAGATAAGCATAGTTGATGAGGGGCCCGGATGTGGCAGAAATGCCCACAGCACTGTGTACGGAGGAGCTCTTCTGCTTCTTTGCTGTTTCTACCTCAGCTTGCCATCGGTGTCTGACTGAATAATCAGAATCCCATGTCCCACAGGGACCTCAAGGGACAGCATTCACTTCTAGAAGATTCACAACACATGAACCCTGTTTTATGTAAGTTGGAAAAGTTGCACACCTGTTGCATTCTTTAGGGAGTGAAAATCAGCTAGTCGTCCCCTGAAGGTAACCTTCTGAAGATGTGTATATTGTTTGGTTGGACTAGATCAGAAAAAAAGTAAAAGACTTAACTTTGAAATCTAGTGTGATTTAGTCCTAAGTCTCTGTTCTATCAGAGGAAGCTCAGGAAAGAGAATCTGTTTGACCCTCAGTGGATATCCTGGCTTCCAATTCCTAGATTTTCCAGGGGAAGTCGGGGAGGTGGCTCTGACTGTCAGATCCTGTGGTCCAAACCCCACTCTTCCTGTTTGTGTGGCTCTTGTGCAGTGGTGCTGAAGGGCCCACATCACACTTCTGCTGCCACAATACTCTGAGTAGGGATTTATTTTAAATCCTATAAATATGAGTCTGTTGACATTTAGAACAACATTAAACAAAGACTCTGAGACAAAGGGTGTGAAAAATGACAATGTTTTATTCAGAACACAGTAAATAAATGTATTGGTGTCATATATATATATATATATATATATATATATATATATATATGGTGTTACTATTTTAATTTTGGATTTGTACTTAAAAATAAAGTAAAATAATCAATATTTGAGGAATCTAATCTGTTTGCTTTTAAAAACAAGAGAATCCAGGAGTGGAGGAATAGCAAAGCAGTTAAAGTGCTTGCCTTGCAAGCACAAGGCCTTGAGTTTGATTCTCCAGCAGCATAAAAATCCAGGTGCGGTGGCGCATGCCTGTAATCCCAGCACTCAGGAAGCTGAGACAGGAGGATTGCTATCTGAGGCTAGCTTGGGCTACATCGTGAGTTCAGGACCATCTTGGGCTACAGAGTGAGACCCTGTCTCAAAAAAAAGAGAGAGAAAGAAAGAAAGAAAGAAAGAAAGAAAGAAAGAAAGAAACCCAATAGTAAGATTCTGTGGCCTTTGGAGAAAATATTGGAAATTTTACAAAAGACTGAAGTAGAACTTGAGGACCTTACTCTCACTGAATTTATTTTAAAAGTATATAATATCTTAATCTTATTTTGATTTGCGTGATTAATAAGGCTAATGGATTTGGTATAATACACATATTACCTGCAGATTGTGACTTTGGTGAGCTATGTTTGATGAATGATTTGAAACCAGGGTTCCAAGGTGAAGAAGCTCTTTCGACTGAGATAACAGTATATACCTACATATGTTTTATGAAACCTTGGTAAATTAATGCATTTCATTGCAATATATGGAATGTTTGCTTCATATTAGGATAAAATCTCAATTTTTATGAGCTGATAGACTTGGAACACAGTTTCCCCCTAAAATGGTAAATTCATAGTAGGGACATATAATTATTTAAACATACATGAATAAATACTGAAAAAAGAACCACCCTCAATAAAAAACAGATTGTAATCTGGGCGTGCTGGCGCATGCCTGTAATCCCAGCATTTGGGAGGCTGAGGCAGGAAGATTGCCATGAGTCCAAGGCCAGGCTGGGCTTCATAGTGAATTTAGGTCAACCTGGGCCGCAGAGCGAGACCCTGTCTCAAAAAAAAAAAAAAAAAAAATTAAAAAACCGGTTGAATTCTCTGAGAGTGTAAATGAACAGATTAGGAATGGTTATAGAATTATGATCTCGTTTCTGTGATAAGCTCTCTGAGCCAGAGCTACACTTTATGCTAACACTTGGCCAGTGCAAATGCCACTACAGTTTTAGTCTGTTTTTGAAAAATTGTTTGGTGCCTTTTATCAGAAGTAAAATGAAAACAAGCATATAAAAATTATATCATGCCATTCTCAACCATGGGGCAAAATTTGGGACAAGAGTATTTTTTCAAACATAGGTTAGTTTTCTTTTTTCCTCTTTTTTCTCTTTTTCTTTCCTTCCTTCCTTTCTTCCGTCCTTCCTTCTTTTTTTTTAGGTTATTGATAAAATAAGTAATCAAAGCCTTATTGAAAAAATACAGCTTTTATGGAAAATATGTCTGCCGTTGAGGACATGGCTGAATGCACTTGCATTTGTGTGTCTGTGTGACGCTCAAGCCCCAAGGTCATGAGGCCTGTCATTAGCTTACCCTCAGTCTTCCAAACTCAGTTCTGATAGACGTTGCCAAGGCGAGCTTGTGAGGGCTTCCCCTGTCAGCAGTGACTAAGCAGTATGCTTTCCATGTGTTACATTAGAAATTTATGCACTGACAAGAGTCCTGGTCCAGACTAAGGATTTTCCCTAGACATCTGGCCATCAAAGATTACCAAACAGAATACTTCCTACTACTTCCACAAATTATATTTCTACTAAGGTTCCGTAGATTTAATCTTTCTCTCATGAAATTTATGTAGCCATTTTACATTAGGTTAGCCACTCTGATTTTCCAATTATTTCTCAGGCATATATGCTATAAACGAAATAAATATTATTCCCAAAAATGAAGGTATGGTCTAGACAGTGCGACCCCGAAGCCTTGCTATAGAAGCTGTGAAGTAGAGATGACATACTGCTAGCCAGGTTAGGAAAGCCAGGTGACAGGCAGCAATAAGGCAGCAGAGCAGGGAAGAAAGACAGGACGGGGGGTTAAGGCACAGGGTCACAAGAGAAACAGACTATCAGAAGAAGCAGGGTCCAGTAATTATCACAAGAAGCCTGAAAGACAACTGACAGCACACTTATACCTCAAGATGAAAGGGCAAAAGACTAAGAGTAAGAGGAGACAAAGAGAGGGAATGGGAGTAATGAATCCTGGAGAAGGTGCATAAGGCATCCCTAATTGTCTGGATCAACTCAGGCAGGACAGCTCCTCAGCCTTGAGGATGACAGCATCCTTCTTTCATCCTGTAACACCGTGGTAGTGTAGCTTCTGTCTCCAGGCCAAGGACTCTTATTCTCATTTATGCTGAGGTGCCTTCTGGAAATCTGGTGAGGCCTAGGGACTCTAGGAGGATGTTTTTAAATGCATAAAGGTTTGTAATATAATGATAAGCACATTAATTTTAGCAAACTAGACATCTAGTTATAGAAGAAAGCATTGTTATTAATGAATGTGCTTCTTCCAAAATGCATGGACAGTGGGCTATCGTAGAAGAATTAATACCTATAACCATTTAAACAGTAAAAATGTGACTGTGGGGATGAGTGTAGCAAATGTAGTGTGGTATAAATACTTGATTTATACTGCTGATACAGTCAGTGGTTCCATTACTATATTTGAGGTTTGTGATCTGCATTCATAATGGAATAAAGTTTACCTTTTCCTTTAAAGTTAATAAAAAGAATTGGGGCTGTTTTTCCTTTCATGGTCATGGATAGATCTCTTAGATTTTATTCGTAGATGTCCTGAAAGTTTGTGATCCTAAGTACTCTGGAGCAGAGTCACGGTATGATTTACGCTTTACCACTGCAATACCTGGGGGGATAAAAGAGATCTTAACTATTTACCCAAGACGGTACATGTGAGCTGGAATGACTTCAGCAACTTGTACTGTAAGGTTCTCCTAGCTGCTTTAACATTTAAGGATCTCTTTCAGACAAATTTTAGCTTTCTTGGAGCAAAGATTTGGCTTTATCTGTCCTAAGAATTAAGGGCATTAGGAAGTATAGAAGACCTTTAGCTGAATGAAGGTCAAGTCATCAAACCCACCCATGCTGTGGAATACCTTTGTAAAGACCAAAAATGAGCATCCTAGGAGCAACAATTTCCTCCTGTATCCTGACTTGATGAACATTGGCTTGCATTCTAGTTCTCAGTGATCCCCTTGGCTGGGTTCTCCATAGTCTCAGCCAAAACCACCTAAACTGAGGGAGAGTTATCAGGCTACATTGCTTTTCAGCCAAAATTTCCAACTTGCCCTCCAACGTTTTTCCTTTTTCATTCAACAGAGCTGACAAAATGCTTTTTTACTGATTCACTTCCTTTCCCTGACCACTTCCTAGATATCAAGAAATTACCTCCGTTCACAAAGGTGGATGGAGACCCAAGGGGAAAGGCCACGATCTGAAAAATTCTTAAACTGAATGATTGAGAGAGAACCGTGGCCATGGAGTGTTTCATGAACAAATAGTTAATATTGTCCAGAGGTGGGATATGACAGAATGCCCTGCTGCTGGACATAAACAGATTTTTGCCTATCCTAATTGGTGAAATGCAATCTACTTTGTAGAAGAAACAATACTCCTAAGGAATTTCTTTGGTTTGGCAGGAATAGGCAACATCTCAGTAAACCACCTTTTGGTGAGCATGTAGATCGCTGAGTGGGGGGTTAGGTAGCTTGGTTAGCTTCACCTTTGGCTCTAAACCAAATGGTGACATTGGACTGCCCCGGGTTCTGCTTTTCCATGGTAGGACAGTTTGGCACAAATCTTTTTTCAAAATTCCCTTCTATCTCTATGTTATTTAATGTTGAGAATGTGTATAGCACTATTTTGTTGATACCTTAAATGATAGCTTGCCTGATTAAACTGGTTCAGTCAAGTCTTTGTTTGGGCATTTTTGTCTTTACGTGCCACAGATCCAATGACGATAGGGAGATGAACACTGTACAATCCCAGGAGCCAGTAATACATGGAACACTTGGAAGCCATGGATAAAAGGTTAAAAGTAGAAGTCTGGAAAAAAATGAATAGCTAACCAGTAAAGGGGAATGGTATGAACTGGTGAAACAATTGATAAATATCCATGCAACAATAATTGTCATCACACAAGCTATAAGAAAGTCGAAAGAGATTCCCAAGATTCTGGCTGTCTCATCTTGTGTCCAATTCTGGATACTCACATGATCATGCCCTTCTCTACTAAAAACCTTTCATTTGTCCTGGTTGCATATAGGAGAGTTAATTTTTTCTGTACTCCCATAAGTACATAGCTTGACTGCTTCCTATCTGTCATCCGTCTTTTGCCTCAGTGTGCCATAGCCCGTGTATGAGACATAGCGCACACTGCCAATTATTCACATTTCTTCTTCCCAGTTCTTTTGATAGCTTGAAGTCATCCACAGGTACAGTATTAGTACCACAGGTAACCAAAGCAGTGTTTTCATATTGATCTTTATCAGCACTGTTGGTACCCCACCAAAGGACTTATGGTTCTTATATTGAAAAGAGCTTTTTTTCTAACCTCAATTTACCATTCTGTTTCTCGATGACTCATCTCTGCCTCCCTTCCTCCTTATCTCTTTCTCTTTTCTTCCTCCCTTTTTTCCAGTGGTTCATCCACCCACCTACCCATCCATCAAGAGGGAGTCAGACTAAGTTGTAGTTTCTATTTAATAGCTCACTTACTGGTGATGACAAAATTTCTTAACTGATAGTATGCTTCAGTTTTCGCTATGTAAAATAGGTAATTGTGAAATGTAGCATGTATAAAGTGCTTCTAGTTGTGCCCAAGACAAAATAAATTTTATTTAAGTCATTGTTGTTAATACTGACCAAAACATGATTGACCACTTTCAGGGTGCCCAGCACTGAATATACACATATGAGAAGAGATTAATTAATAAGATGAGCAAAAGAAAGTGTTCCAGATCCTTGAACAAAGACTGGGTAATTATTTCAGGGTTCTCGAAACTGACTACATGGAGCCAGGGGCATTTGAACTGAATCTTAAAAGGTGACCACATATCCCATTAAACCCATGAGAGAAGTACGGCCACCTGAGGAGGAGGGGCACCACATGAGCACAGACATGAAAGAAGGAAAAGAATAAGTGGCTTATTAGGAATCTGTGCACCTGAGTCTAAAATCTTGGAGGGGACGGAAGCTCTGATCAGCTTCAGGTTAAACAACATCTCCAGGCGATGATGCAGTCTTCTTGTTCTTCTGCTTTTGTGTCGCCTTGACTGGTTTAAGTCTGAGCTTTGGCTCTTCCAAAAAATAATCACAAACTCACATTTCATGTGAAAGCTTCTGGTGTTTAATAGTGGGACTAATCCAATTGAAAACAAAATAAAATAAGCAGAAAACCAAAAGTAGAACCCATTTGTCAACAATTTCAGTCTTCTCACAGGCAGTTATTGGTTCCCAAGGTTGTTTAAAAAATGCTAAAATATGCATTTGAATTTTCTGATTTTGAGTATGATTCGGTCATTAACTATGTGACTATAGGCTAGAATCCCTTAAGCTCTCTGAGCCTCAGTTTGCTGCCAAACGCTTGTCTTATGTCATGTCCTCTGTCTCCTGCTGTGAAAAGCCTTTCAGATGATAGAAATAAAAAGCCTTTGCAAAGAAGCAGATAAGAGTTAAAATTACCTATAGGCCTCAGTGTGCTGTGCAAGAGTCGTATTACACAGTACAACCCCAAGTGTAAAGTCACCAAAAGAATGTCCTCATATGCCTTGTTAATTTTAACAATAGATGGGGGAAGAGAAATGTAGGTGTTTCCCTCCCCCCTTCATTCTGTTAAAAACATCAGAAGGAGTTTGACATTCCCTTTTAGAAAGACTGCATGTCAGAGATCCAGCTAAGAGTTATTGATTGATTCTGCATGGATTCAGGGTGACAGGGAAAAGGTGAACTCCACCTCTACTTGTTGTGTGCTGATTGTTTGAGATGGAGAAGGGTTCTTTGTAAAAGAATCAACTGCACTGTTAGTCAGGGTTTGGAAAAAAAAAAAAAACTACTCTTGGGTTTGTGTAATGTTCTTTCTTTTGATCCCTTTCCATTCCAAGCTGGTTTTGATCATGCAAGATTTTAAGAAAAGGATCAGACCCTAGAAGAGTCAAAGTATTTCTGGTTGAAGGGCAGAGCTTGGTGGATGTTGGCTTTGACAGTGACAAGAGATGGTTATGCACCAACCTACTTTACTGGGCCTGGTCAAAAGCACTTCAGCTGTGTGAAAACTTCAGGCTTGTAATACCTTGAAACATGGTGTTTTCTGATTTGTGTTATCTTTATTTATTTTGTTGTTTTTCCTGATTGAACCGAAACACAAGGAGTTTCATAGATGCAGATAGGCCTTGAACAGGAATACCTTATTCACAGGAAGCCACCAGTAATGTGTTCAGCTTCACAGAGAGATTTTAGCCACCAGTACTTCAGGAAATGAACTGAACCTTGGAATCTCTTCTCTCCTCCAAATCCTAACTGGCAGAATTGTTTGATGTCACTGTAGCTCCTTCTTAGGTATCTGGGGCTGGAGGCTATATCTGTGTCCCACTGACACTGCAGGTACAGAACCCTAAAAAAGCTGAGGTCCCCCTCCTCTGAAGTGAGTTTGGAACCCATGTTGGTCTATTAAGTTACCAGTGTATATGTAGTAGCACATTTTGTGTTAAGGAAATTTCATAGCTCTGATCATCAGTGTGATGGTATTTGGAGATCGGACCTTTGAGAAGTAGATTATTAGATTTAGATAAGGTCACAAAGGCATGACCTTTTAGATGGAACTGTGCCTTAAGAAGAGACATCAGAGAGATTTCATCCTGTCTCCCACACGACCAGTGTAAAGCCATGTGAGGACACAGTGAAAAGGCAGTTGTATGTAACCCAAGGACAGCCCACATCAGACACCATCCTGGCTGGAATTCTGTCCAAAATTGTATAAAGTCCTCTTATTTAAACAGTCTAACCTTTGTACTTTGTTACGAAAGTCCCCATTGACTAAGACAAGAGGTTACTGTTGCTTAGCCTGGATACCTAGCTGCCTTGTGAAATATCTCTGGATGAAACTAAAACTGTATTTTTGTATCTGGTGTGTACCACCAGCTTGGCAAGCAGTAGGCACTCACAAATTAACTGGTACATGACAGCTCTTCAATGAACGGAGTGAAAAATAACTAACTTCAGTTAGTCTGGCAAAATGGTCATCATGGTAGCACATGCCAGTGATCCCAGCACTCTGAGTGGCTGAGGCACGAGGATGGCGAGGTCAAGCCTACCATGGGCAACTTAGGGAGATGAGTCTCAAAAATAGAACACACACAAAAAGCTGGAGATACAGTCCAGCAAGAAGCATGATGTGAAGGCCTAGAGCGCAATCTCTAATGATCCTATTCGGACATATTGGAAACATACCATTCTGATGTTGAGGACTTCCTGAAATCATGAGATCATAAATAAGATAAAGTAACAAATTATTCTAGGTATACATGTATAAACTGTATATAATACATAATATAATTTATATCATTTATATGTATCTTTACACACACACATAGATGTATGTATGTATGTCAAGATGTTAATAGCTTCGACTACTTTCATTATTGGCTCATTCCACGGAAACATAATGTTAGCAGAATAAATACAGTCAGCATGCTTTCCTGTTTACTCAGCACGTGAGCAAGTGACTATTTCTAAGCATCTGCAGCTTCATCAAGGTCTCAGAACTATCCTCAATAAAGAGATGCCGCGGTGAGATGCTGACTTGCCAAACCTAATTAGCTTGAGTTTAGTCACAGTAAAAAGAAAATCCTTTCTGTTATAAAGAACCATAGAACCATGACATTGGTAGGAACTTCTGGAGTTCTTTTGACTTGAAATTCCCCCTTGGTTAGATACCACAGAAAGTTAGATTTTTTCGGGGGAAGGGGTGCAAAATGGTGGCTTCAGAATTCTTTCGTGCTCTAAGAAATATCTCAGACACTATGAGGAGGTTGCCTCATTGCTTCTGCTTCTTGAGATCAGGGAAGCTATTTCTCAAGGTTCTACTCATCTTTATTCATACCTGGATGCAGCTGATTTCAGAATGTGTGGATGTGGGGCTTGAAGAGTCGGAAGTGCGTAGGTAACAGCTGGCATGCTCATTGTATAATGAAGAACACAGATTGACGATACTAAATTGTGGGCTGAATCTCCTTCTTGATGTTTAAGAAAAAAGCAGAAAAAATGTCTAAGAGCAACGGTGCTGTTTTTATGCCAGAAGTGTTTTTAGATGTTGGGCAACAGTGCTGACAAACATGGGCTTCCAATATGGGCTCCATTCTACTCCCCAGCAAGCCCCACATAACTTTCTTTTAACTGGAGTATTCTGTCGTGTTTCTGAATATGTCCTCATATTACACCCAGGCGACTGAAGGAAATTGTTAGTAATAACAGGTAAGAAGACTTAATTTGTTCTATTAAAGATGAATGAACCAACTCATTTGTAGAAAAAATGGTAATGTATCAGTTTACTAGAAAATTGGCATTTGCTTCCCAACCTCAACATCTCAAAGTTGCCATTAACTTCTACGATTTCCTTAGGTGGAATTGTATGCCGTTATTATTTTTTTAATTGTGTGTCTTTTTCTACTCTGTATACTCGTGTGTGTGTGTGTGTGTGTGTGTGTGTGTGTGTGTGTGTGTGTGCATGCACATGCGCATGCATATGTATGTGTTACTAGCCATGGTAACATCTTCCTACTGGATTACGAGTAGGCTCGGAGTATGAACATAACTGTGAGCAGGACTAAACAATACCTATGGATTCTCTATATCACAGGAGTCTCTGCAATCATATGTGAAGATTCAAGATCCGGAATTAGTCACGAATATGTAGAGAAGGGAGTTTTCACCACCTTTCCCGCTATGAATCCTGAACTATGACAAAATCTGTGCACATGTTCTCAAAACAACATTTCTAAATGGAAAAGACAAAGTACATAGAATTGCAAAAACGCAAAATAGCGCAAAGCATACTGATTCTCTCAGAACTTACACCATTATACATGGCCTATACCATTGCCCTATATGCCATCGATTAACAAAGTGACCTTAAATAACACACTTAAGTAGTTTTCTTAAACATCAAGCCTAAGTTAGAGTTGTAACCTACATATATATATCATATTTTGAAGCACAGTGGTGATAAAGAATTAAAATTCAGAGTATCCCAAAGAGGTTTTCTTTATGTTGCTTATTAGCCATATTTGCAATTAAAACTGGTAAAATTTTAAATGTTTACTAGTTCATTAAAATTGTAATAAGAATTCTATTACATGCTAGCATGCTTTTGTGAAAAAGGATTATAATTTCAAAAATAGTGAGAGAAATGGTACCGTTGTGCTCCTTATCTGCATACCTCCTTCATGTGTAGCTTGGAAAGTTGGAAAGTTGGATTTTTTTTTATGTCTGAATTTGCATTCCATGTTTTATTCCATCTCATGTAAGGGAGCCTTGGGGAAATTCCACTGCATGCCTATGACAGAATACGAATAAAAGACGGCAAACCCTGTAAAAATGGTCTCATCCTCAGGAACACCATGAAAGGGTCTTGAGGAGCCTCTGGTGTATATTCTGAGAGGCAGGCAGTTTGGCAGGGGTACCAAGAGGACTTGGTAACAGCTAAGGGGAGAGGCATGAAGACGTGCTCAAAGCACATTCACGGGGAAGAAGATGAATGGGAGAAAGCCATAGGAAAAGCACAGAATTTAGTAACTCACAGGATGTGAGAGGGAGGAGAGGGAAGAATCTCTGGGAACATCCTGGTTAATGGAAACCTGGGTATTTCCTGGCATTTGGATTTGTAGTTGTAGGTGTAAAGGTGTTCTTCACTCATCCCCGGGCCAGGCAAGTATCCTGCTCCACAAGGCTTTGACATGAGGTTGAAGGTACCTGGGAGGTCCAGCCCTAGAACAATGACTTTTTATGGCTTGAACACACACAGGCAGGAGTTAACAGAGGCAGAGTCACTAGAAGCATCCAAATGTATGTTGGCCTGGGTTGCATGGTTCACAGATGCAGGGAGATGAAAAAAAAAAAAATGGTCACTTGGTGAGCAGCAAAGATGAAAAGGAATAGTGTTTGCAGAATGTTCTTCTCCTTGAGCCCAGATGCTTTTGTGCCTGTAAGAAGACTTGGAAAAGACTTAAGAAGTGAGAATCATTATGTGGAGTTGGATGTTACATATGTGTGTGTAGGTGTATGTATCTGGTTATACAGCTGTGTCTATATAAACATATACATACACAGATCTATACTCACATACCTGTATCTATGCATATATATGTGTGTGTGGTGTATTTTTATAGGCGACTTTACATGTTAATGACTTCATCAGTCCAACCCTTGGCATGGGTTGGGTAAATGAGCTGTCCTGGGTGTCTGAAGTCTTTGATACAGCCGCTGTCTAGCTGGGTGACCTTGGATAATTCACTAAGGGTCTCGATTTCAGCCTCTGAAGGGTGTGAAATGTCAGGAATCCTGTGATCTATTATGCATTTTTTACAGGACACAAAGACTGCTCTTCTGGAGGACAAAGGGTTCTGCCATTGTCAGAATTTGCTGAGCAGCATTTTCCTGAGCACCTTTCAATCTTCCTCATTGACTGATTTGGAAATTAATAAGGAAGTGATCAATCTGATGTCATAGGACTCTATATGGCAGCTGGAGCCTGGGGCGTGGCACGTCTTCTTGTTTGTTTAGATGTTGTCTCCAGTTCAGCCTAACAACTTTGTCCTTCCCTTTCCTTACTTTGTGAGAAGGTCTTTCCATCTGTTTACACAGATATACATATACTCATGTGCATGCACGCATGCACACACAACCCCCAAGAAATCAGACTACAGTATAGTACTGTGGTATAGAAGATATTTTCAGAGGAATATAAAATGTGTGCATGTGAATGAATGAGTATTCAATGAATATAACAACCATAGGAAAACCATTTGTATAGGCTTTATTTTTTTACAATAAGAAATAATCTAAGTAAAAAATCATTTCACAAAAGAGATTGCAATAAGTATTAACACACCTCGAACGTGATGAAGCAAAAATCTTGAAGACAGTTTTTGAGCCACTAATACGAGGGAAGCACTAACTGAATCATGTTGATGAGGCCTTTGTTTTAACAGATTCAGAAGAGACTGCCTTATCAGGAGGTGCTTGATGCCTGCCACAAGTGTTTATACTACTCTTTGGATGGCGAATTGAGCCAATGGGCTCCTTTTGGAAACCCTAGTTGTCTTACAACTGCTCCATATTGGTTGCGTTGGTACTGAGAATGTTCGACTTTAACCTGGATGGAATTAGGGAGAACAATCAGGCAAATTAACGTGAAAGGAAACTATGTAAAACAGCTGGTCCTGAACTCTTTAAAAATGCCAGTGTCAGAAAAGAAAAACAAACAAAAAAATTCATGGCTGGAAAACTATTCTAAATTTTTAAAATACTCTAAAAGATACATTAGCTAAATTTAATGTGTGATCCTTGATGGGCCCTAGAATAAAAATAAGAAGTTCTTAAGCACATTTTGAAACACTTAAAAATATTTGAGAACTAAACTGCTTATTAGAAAATAGGGTAGTTGTTAATTTTGGATTTCCTGAGTCTAATAATTACTGAGTGGTATATTACTCTTGGTCTTAGAAGATTCATAATGAAGTATTTAAGGATAAATTGTCACTGTCTACAAGTATTGTTCAGGTAGTTTGTCCAAAATATATATAAATACCCATATATTCCCATACACAATGCCCATATACACACACAAATACATACATATATACATAAAACAATGTGTGTGCACATACACACAAACATAGATTCTCAGGCAGAAACATACATTCTCATATACATGGAAGAAAAAAGCAAATATGATAGTATGAAAAATTAATCTAAAGTGTTTACAATTATTGCTGTGTTTTAAAGTAAAACATTTTTTAAATTGCAGACAAATATTAGCCTTTTGTGTTAGAAATGCTTGAAGTAAATCTAAAACTTTTATCATGTGCACCAGAAAACAGATTTTGGAGAATTGGATAAAATTTTTCTTGGGCCTCTGAAGGAGAATGTCTATATTGTACAGTATATTGCAATATTCTCATAACTATTCCACAGACAAGATTCCTGCTGCAAAAGCAATTAGCTGTAAGTTTAGTCTATGGTCAACAGAGATGAGAACAGTTCATAGTGACTCCCTAGTTTCTAGCTGGCGTATGTTTCATTATAACAGGTGATCACACAGTACTGTTACACACAGAATGGCCTCTGTCACAGTAAATGTGATTTGGGGAACTTGATATTCCTTTAATAAATAGTTATTGAATGCCAACTGTGCTCCAAGAATTGTTTCTTGGATCTAATAGTAAGACAGCATTCTACTTCTCGGAGAGTTTCATTCTAGAGTGTTAGGGACAGGAAAAGCCGGACACATAATTGATTGGGTGGAGAGATCTCAACCATAGCTATGACTTGCCAATGAGATCACCAGTAAGGCTACTTCCTGTTTCATGTTTCTACTATTTATCACTGCCTCCCCCAACATTTCGATTTGTGCTAACAGTAGGGTTAAGGACCTTCTGGAACCTGTTTTGCAGAGGAAGCTCAGGTCTGTTTCTGTCTGTGGCCCATGCCGTTGACCCCATGAGACCAACTCCAGGCTGTGCTCACTTTCATTTCCTCCTCCTCTTTTTGAGGAACACAGGTGATGTTCCCTGGGCTCTTGTCATTCCCATTGTTCCCTGTTCTTCTTTAGGATGGATGTTCAATCCAAAAGTCATGGAAATGTCATCATTTGCTCATGCTGACACACAGTGATGAAAGGGAGTTAAAAGTCCCTAAATAATGCTCCAGAAACTCTTCCAGTGAGCACTTCTCAGCAATGCCACGTTGACTGCCCTCTGAATTACTATCTGCATTTGTTAATTTAATATGACAGGTTTCTAAAGCAATTTGAGTTCATGTAGAAGCAGCGAGAGGAAGAGTATTCAAACTTGCTTAAATAAGGGTGAGGGAACTGATATTGCATTCTCCTTGCAACTCGATCAAGATCCACTTGGATTCATTTCCTGCAGGCATAAAATATGTTTCATCTTTTCTTCTCCAGTCACCTTTCCAGTTTCCTCTGGTAATTATATTCTATCTTCAGCTCTTGAATTTACCCCAGAGTGTACAACCAGTCAGCTGTTTTTTTTTTTTTTCAGCCCAGAAACCTTCATGCATAGGAAGCAAAGGCAGCATTCCTTAGTAGGTAGGGAAATGCCAGCTTTTTAAAATTCAGACAAAAAATATGCCCCTCGTGTTAAAGTCACTCAGTGGATAGGCCAGCACATAAGCAGAATCCAGTGCAGGATTTGGAATATTAATGTTCCTTCTCTTTCTACCTGGATGAACCAAAGCTGGCTCCCAGGTGGCAGGGAGCAATCAAGGCAACATGGAATAGTATATGATAGGCAGAACTTAAGGTTGACAGCTTCCACCACTTATGGCTGTGAAGTTGGCTCGAGGCTTGGCCCATAGTAACCACTAGACCAATAGGGGCTCTATTCGCTCCTCTTCTGTTTCGATTCTTTGTAGTCGAGTACATAGTCATTTCCCACCTCTCCACCTGTGTGTAACCATTCTTTTCATCAGCTTCAACTATATTGCCTTTATTCCGGCTTTCAGAGCATGTCAAGCATATTCGTGTTTCTAAGTGACTAACCTTCTACTCTCTCCAGTTTGGTATGTCCCTCTGTCAGATCACTGCACACCTTGCTATTCACTTCTTTTTAGCTCTCAACTCGAATCAGAGTAGCTTGCTCACCTTTAGAAACGCTCCAATATTTTTTATCCTGGTATTTTCTCTTCCTGGGTTCCCTCATTACCTTGTGTCGAGAGCACAGACCTTGACTATTGTGCTTTTGTCCCTGGGCTTTGGTACCAGGCACATACTCATTGATCAATCAGTATTTATTAGATGGTCATTACTTGGAACTCCATAAGAAATGGAAGATGAAATAATACGGAATTTCTGAGTATACTTCAAAAATTAGAAAACACTATGCAAATAACACATTGTTAAGTCTTCCCACTGTACCCTCTTCCATTGCTCTAGTTCCAAGTATTTTTATGTTATTATGCATCACTGTTAAAGACACGTGGTTTAGCTCCTGACACCACTCATTGATGAGAGATTCAAAAGGTGTTTGCAGAGATCTGAAGTTTGAAACTTGCTACTCAGCACTGCTCACAGGCAATAAGATCTAATCGCTTAACGTTGACAGAACTACAGCATTTTAACAGTGTCCAGCATCAAAGGGAGATTGTATTAAGAATTTAAGCTGCGGTCAGCTTCCCTTTACCAAGGTCGGCCTAAAGAAAATAGCATCATATCCCTGGCTGTAGCAGGCCAGAAATGTACACAGAGAGTGGAGCTTAGAGGCCAGCACGGTGGTGTCATGGCTGGTTTATTTTCCTGTGTTCCATCGAAACAATAGTACAGTGATGAAGGACAGTATGACAATGAGCACAGCCTGCCCTTGTGTGGAATAAGAATTTTTTTTTAATCCACTTACCTTTGTGGAAAAATTTCAACCCTTACTATTTATAACCTTTTCAGACTTCAATCAATATGTAGTATGTTGGCTTTGAAAGAACTTGATTTAAATTATGGAGGGAAAGGAAGGGGATTGCAAAGATCTCCATCCATTATTCATGATGTTTAGAAAGATATGTTATTTTAGAAGTGTGAAAATCGTCCTGATAGAGACTGAATCAGGCAGCAATCGGTGCTGATTTCAGATGATGGGAGTCTCTCCTTCCCTACCACCTCGCCAAAAAGGTATGGTACAGTGCTGTGCCTTCTCTCCCTCCCCCGGCTCCCAGTTTTACAAGAAATAAAAAGAAGTAATTTTTGTTTCAATGAAAATTAAAATCTCCAGTTTAAGAAAATGAAACCAAATCTTAGAGAAAATTACTTCACATTTGGTTCTAAAATTGGATGCTTTTCCCGTTCCTTGAAGTATAAGGATTTTGCATCCAGAGAGTTTTCTGTTCTTCCCTTCCCAAAGAATCAGAATCCTGGCCTCGTTGCCTGAGATGTGCACTCTCATGTTTAAGCTCCCGAGAGACACAAATACTGATAGAAACGGGAAAAAATCATAACACATTTCATACAGATTTTGATATTTCACTCATGTTTAACTACAGTATGTTTTAATACTTAAATCACTTGAATAATGAACAATTGCATACAAAATATGTAAGCAGATTACTCAGAAGAAAGATACTAAATATGTTGGTTGTCTAAAACTTTCTACATTTAACAGTTCTCCCTTCTAACTCACAAAAAAAGACTGAAACATCCCATCCTTTTGGGGGTTTCAGGTTTCTCAAGGAAAGTGTTATTTAAAGAAATAAAAAGGTGGATGAGTATGTATATGCACCAATCCCCGAAGCTGAATGTAGTTATTAGGCCTTAAAAACATACATTAATAGAAATAATAATTATGGGAAAATAAATAAGGAATGAAGATGGATTGAGTAGGATGGAAGAAGTACAGTTCTAAAACATTGCTTATCTAGATAATGAACTAAAACTCAGCTTTAAAAGTGTTTATAATAGAAACTACTTATATTTTCAAGAAGAAATTAGAACTAAGGACTAAATGTATTATTTCTAAAGAGGTTATCTAGCACCTGACTCCAGGTCAGGCTGTGCAGGTGGAGCAAACCATTAGACAAATTCCTGTAGAACATCACGTAAATAATTCTATTGCCTGTTGACTTGTTTGAAAGGTTGGGGAATTCTGTGGACATTTAGAGAGAAAGCAAGCAACATGTGAGTTCTAATGTTCAAAGAGAATGTTCTGTTTCTGATGTCTTCTCTCAAGTGCTTCTTTTGGTAGTCTTTAAAATACTTAACAAGGAGGACTGTATCAAGTAATTCAAGAGAGAAGGGGAGTATTTTTCTGAGATTTTTCATCTTCTTCAAATTAAAAATTTCTAAGTTTCAATTTTATGGAGTTTGAGCTCTTGTCCAGTATCACCTGTTGCATATTTAAAGATGTGGGGGTTTTTGAGTTTTATCACTTTCTGTCTGTTGTTGAGTTTGTCCCTGTGCCCTTTTCTCATGCCTCATACTTCATCATACCACCAGACTCATCATCCTAAAATGTCATGACCTTTGAGTACCTATTTATTTAAAGCATTTATTGACTCTCAGCTGTCTTAATGCCAAACTCCTTAATCTGCCAGGTGAGGACGCCTTATGAACTACTTCCATTTTGAATGTTTTTGGGGTCATCCTGAATCTCTTTCAAGATGTTCCTTGAGTATTTCTTTTTCATTATTCAGATAATACTTTATTATTTCTGTTCTCTACCACAATGTAGTCTCCACTTAGAACTTTCTTCTTCCTATTCTTTACTTATCTTGCAGTATTTCATCCTTTGAGACCAAGGATGAAAGCTAACATGTTTCTTTGTTTAAGCTGTGTGTAGGTAGGAAGTCTCAATGCTGATTATAAGAAGCTGAATATCCAACACCAAGTTTCATAATTTGCATGTTCCCATTCATTGCTAGCATGTCACTGAACACAGTATAGGCACTCAGTAAAGATCTGTGTCTGCTCTCAGCAGTGAGGTGCCACTCTGTACCAAGCGTGACGGCCAGCTGGCTGCTGTTTCTGTTTGTGGTGTACAAGCATTTTTGTTGAGTGCGTGCACTCACGATCGTGTGGGATTGCTTTACTCCAGTGATCTGGGCTACTGTACTTTAAGGTCTTAAAGGTGCATGAGGGAAATTAGGAAGCATATTTGAAAGAAAAAAAGACTGATTCTGTGACAGTGAGGAAAGAGGAGTCAAATAGATCCTTCCATCAGGGGCACACCTTGGGAAAAGCAGTGGGACAGCACATCCAGATACAGGCAATGAGAAGACCCAAGGAATATAAAACTATTACAAAACAAAGACAGATTCTACTGCTTATTATTGGCAAACACAGGCATTTCCAGACATTTGCAGTGTTATAATACTGTTTCCTCCTCAAGATATGTTGTGGTGGTTACTGTTAAATTTTAAAGACATGTAAACTCCAAATTAGGACATTATTTTCATTATTGCAATTAAACTCAGCATTTCACAGGAAATTAATTCTGAGTGGTCTGACGTATGCCTTCTAACGAGGGTCCCAGTTATCATTATCATTGTACATATAGTTCTGGATCCTTTTCTTCCTACAGATTTGGTTTATTCTCTAGCTATTGTTCCTATGATTCAATCCCACATTCACAATGAGAACACAATGATTATAAACATGAAGAAGTGGACCATGAGTTATTGGTACATTAATTATGTCATTCCCTGTCAACTTGTATTTTTCAAATATATGCTGAACATTTGGATACTTCAAGAACACAATTTTGTTTTCTGAGTGTAATTTTACACTCTCCATGAAGTTTGTCATATTTGTTCCATTTTATAATTATAATGGTACATCATTTTGTCACATGGACGAGGGGAGTATTAAAAATGATTTACCCAAATCTGCATTAGCCATTCTTGGACATTGAATGTGATTTTGTGTATCTCAGGAACAAGTACCTCTGAAAGTCTCCAGAGAAGGCTCTTTTCAAATATCACCTTGTCAGTGAGGCCTTCTCCGCTCAGCCACCTGGAAGGTAAAATCACCCCCATCTCTTCTCCATCTTATTCTCTATATTATTCTCATTTTTAAGTCATTTGTTTTCATAGACATAATTTACACCACCTGTACTATTCTAAATGAGAGTGTAGAAGTGTGTGTGTGTGTGTGTGTGTGTGTGGTGGGCATGAGCTCACAAGTGCATTTACTTGTTCAGCACTTTTGTGTCTACTAGACTCTAAGTTCATGTGGTCATAAGATCTTTGCCAATGCTGCATGCTGGATGTCTATAAAAGATTAAAAGAGTCTGGTATAAAGCCAGTGCTCAATAAATACTTGTTGTATGAGTGAATGGATGAAAGAATGGGGGATGTGCTGTATTATGCCCTAAAGAGAATGCTCATCTGTTCTTTTCTCTTTGGAGTTCAATACTCAGCAGATTCACAAGTACCTTTTTGTTGTACTCTAAAGAATATAGGCTTCTTGAAGTGGGTGGGAAGTTGCCTCTGCGTTTCCGCTCTTAGTTCAGCCTGAAAACCTAACTCAGAGGGCGACTCTGTAATACAAATAACCATAATGACCGTTTACTATAGTTAGATCCTTTAATATGTATTATATCGATGAATTCCCACTAATAACCATTTTATTGAGAAGTAAATGACAATTTATCACACCAGAACCTGTCCGTGTCCTGACACAGCGAGTACTGCAAGTTAAATTTGAACCCAAGACTGATCTTAACTGTTCAAGGTTCCCAGTGTTTTTCTGCCTACCACGTTTCTACTGGGCAGTGGCAAGGGGCATGAGGGTGGGCATATAGTATGTGATTTCACAGCACTTGCTGTGGAATGGGAGAAAAGTAGAGAGGTTTCAACCCTCTAAGATGACGCTTAGCTCTTTCAAATCCTAATGAATGCCGTGTGTACCTGTGGAAATAAAGCCATTGAGATCCTGTGGCCGTATCCTGTCCCTGAGCCTGAGCGGAGAGGACAGCTGGGATGTGTGAGGCAGAGCCCCACCCTTACGGGAGCCTCTCCACTTCTCACAGCCTCTGAGGCTTTGGCACCTGCTCCTGCCAGCATGTGCTGCCGGAAAGTGTTGGATGTCACCTCACAGCTGTGAAGTGGGGCGGAAGAGAGAAGCCAAAATAATGGGGTAGAGAAGCTGGAGGAGAGGAGTGAGCGCAAGGCTGCTGTAGGGGAGGGGGCAGAACACAGCATCCGCTCAGGGAGAAAAGGGAGAACCCCAGGTCAAGCATGTGTAGGGATCCCTGGTCCTTACAGTCAGTGGCACGTGAGGAGGCCCCTTTACTCTGCACAGGTTTTTATGATTTTCTTCCTCCTGGGATGCACACATCTGAAACCCACTCTACTTTTTTTTTAAACAAACAAAAAAGGAATCCCTAAATGTTTTAGAGACTTTGAATCAGCTTCCTTATAAGTACATAATGTTTTTTCTTTAAAATTCTACTAACAAAAGTGTACCAGCACAAAAGAAAGTAAACAAAGCATCTCCCTAAATTTCACTATGCTAAAAATATCTTCACTTCTGTAGGGGTTTTCTCTGTATAGTTCCTGATTATATCCATGAATGTTTTTTATAATGGCAAAGTCCCGTATCTTTGATACAATTCCCTAATTGTTTCCACTACCACCAACCCAGGGAAGACACGGCAGGAGTCAGAGCACCTCCTGGTAGACTCACCAAGAGGTGGCCCCAAACTTGAGATGAACTTAGTGGGATTCAAACGTAAGAATGAGATATCAGGGGAGTTACTGAGGATCGGGAGATGAAAGTGCCCAACAGGCTGGAGGAAAAGGCTGATAGACACAGATGCAGAAAAGGAAAAAAAATAAGGGAAGACAACAATATTCATGCCAACTAATGGATAGAAAATGACTTGCATCTTTCTGCCATTCGGTTCAGCTGTCTCCTGTTATCCTGGACCAATATCTGAACAGTGTTTCCAAGAAATCTCGAGTTTTTGTCATTTTTTTTTTTTGCAAATGCAAGAGTGAAGGCTGCAGAAGGACCGAATATATGTGTGAATTCCGATGGCGCAGCAATTGGCCTGTCATTAATAATGGTTTAGGTGAAGCTGACGTGTCATTTCTCACTGATCTGAGCCTCTGGGAGGCCAGGGGAGATGGAGTATAAAACAAAACATGTAAACTGTCAAAGGAAGAACGCACGGAAAAGAACGCTGTTGGTGGCCTCTCAGCAACAGTAAGGTGACCTCGAATCTTCAGAACACTTGATAATGTTGGATGTTTTGGGCTCTTAACTCATTTTTCTGATTACAGGTTTGGACCAAGTGTTAGATTTTTTACAGTAAATTATAATATCACTCATTTAAACTCACTATGAATTGTTTGTTTTTGAGAGCAGAGAGTAGCCATGAGTGTGTCTTGAAGGAGTTAGCGTGGCCGCACTGAGAAATGTCATATTGAAGACAATAGTTCATCTAAACATTTAGTTTATAAAGAAGAGACTGGTGCTGTACGGATATTAGAGAAAAAATTATAGTGCCTATACATGGTGGCACCAGATGGCTCTTTTCTTCATAACTAATTAACAATTTAAAATAGCCTGCATGATGCATTTCCTAGAGGGGGGAAGCAGTCCAAGGCCTGGCTGAGTTGGTATGAGGCTTTCCTGTTCCTAGTGATCTGTTTCTAATAACTTGCACAATGATGTAATAGCAGCATGATTTAAAATATGTCAGTGAGTTGGGCATCCTGCCTTAGGACCAGGAGAGATTTAGAAAAATTCTGAAATGTATGCTTGAGTATTTCCCCTGTACTCTTCTGTCTACACAAAGACAAGGGAACAAGAGAAGCTGGCTGTCCAATCAGGAAGGGTGAAAGATCGTACCCTGTACATAGACAGCAGTAATTCTCAAACTGTCCTACAAGCTTGACTCCTTTAGAGAGTTTAAACCTTAATCCCAAGCTTCTTTCTACAAATTAAACCAGAATTTCTAAGATTGGACTTAAGGCATTGGAAGTTTGAAGCATTTCCCAGATGGTTTCAATGCACAGCTATAAAACAAAACATGGGGGACGAAAAGACGATTAGAAATGGCTATGCGTTCTACGTACTTTAGATAAGCAATGGAAAAGACCTTTGTGGAAGGGAAATGGGATTTTCTAGGCAGAGAGACCAACAGAAGCAAAAACACAGATGAGAAAACATGTATGTAGTGAAACAGTACCAAATTCTCTTCAGCAATAGGCTGGAAGCGTGGGGGAACAGCAGCACAGAATATGAGAAGGTGTCGAAATGTGTTGTAAAGGGTTTGGATACCAGGCTGATGAAATCTTATATATAGTTTTAGAAGGAACCACTAGAGAAAGAGGTCTTGTTTGTTAGTAATGTAACAAGCTGAATGCCTGGAATCAACTACAAATTATGAACCTACATCACATTGAAAGGCTACCTTGTTTTCAAATAGCATTAATTTTAACCATTCCCTAGCCATCTCTGTGAATTTTGTGTAGAATTTCTTAATCCTTTCCCTGAAATGGGCTTATGTTTTCTTAAATACACTTATAAAAGATTGGTCTCTCTGTTCATTTATGTACCTCCCTATCACATATTTATATAACTCCCTCAGGAGACAACCAGTATCCCTTTTTCATGAATAGAAGTTTTACCTTAGAAACCAATACCATAAAAATAGAACAAAGCGGTTCCTTAGATTTCCTCTCATGCTGGAGATTCTGAGTTTGTGGCCTATCCCTTTGTGGAGAAGAAGGATAGGCAAGTAATGTGGAAGACGAGCGAAACTGAGCAGGGCAGTCACCCCACGGATTCAGAAGAGGGAATGAGCCTGATGCAGCTCCCAGGCAGACATACCCACCCCTCGAGCTCTGTGTGGGCCAGTGAGCATGCCGGCACTGCCTCTGAGAATGTGGCCAAAGCTCGCCACATGCCAACTTGAAGGCTGAAATAAGTACCAATAGTGTGGCCGTAAAGCAGCATAAGGATGACAGTGACCCACTTGTAAAAGTGCTTTCAGATGTAATCTTTCCCTCTGATTCTGCCTAGAGAAAGGCACTTTCTGTTGTTTTGATAATCTCAGGAATAATGGCATTTGCTCTCAATGTAAATTAATCCAACGATCTGTTGTACAAATGAAGAAACCGAGACCTAAGGAGGGTAAGAGTCTATCCGGAGTTTGCAAAACTGGTATCTGATAGAGATGGACCTCGGCTTGAGGTTTGTTTGACTGCAAAACCGGACCTCATCTGCTTTTGGACTCTGCTTTCATACGCCTGTGCTTAGCTGTTCTTTTCCCGGATGATGTCGGCTCAGTGATTTATGAGCACCCTGAAGACTCACTGCAGAGGTGGAGTCGAAAGTCTGTAAAGCAGAAAAAGAGGCAAGTTGCTGCTGCTACTGTCTCAAAGGAGCTGACATGAGGGGCTGGTTGTATATTGCAGCTAAGTGAAGCTAATGTCAGATTTTTCCCAAACATGTAATAACACCATACTAGTTTGTTCCTGGATCACGTGATAGCCTGGGAAAGTTTGAGGTTGGGGGTGAAGTGGGTGGTGAAGGTGACTTTCCTCCACTCAGTCACTCAGGGAATGAGACTAATTGCAGTGCTGCGATCTTCGAAGGCTGACATGGTGAGTTTCATTCCACTCGGCAAAAAGCCCGCAGCAGCGAACATTGCATGATTTTCTAGATTAAACTCAGGAGCAGCAGAAATCTGGCACATTTCCATCTTATTTGCCAAGTTCCGTCACATAGCTGCACCTAATTTTGGAGAGGCTGTGCAGTACAGTTACACCAACTGTCCAAGAAGAGGGTGTCGATGGTGGGGAACAGCCATGCCTAGGAAGCAGAGAAGAACACGTAAGATGAGAAATCCGAAGGCTGGAGTTGTAGGCCCGGTGGCCTCTTTACTAAGGCCACTTGACAATTTTCTCATTTGAAAATCAGAATCAAGTGGCTCTCACTGCTTTCTTTTCCGCTGGGTAATTTAAGGTAAACATTGGAGTGAAATATGGTATGTGGGCATGCTTTATAAGACAACTGAAGACAGTGTGGGATGGTGGGCAAAGACCTGACTCACTTATTTGAGCTCTCTGAGCCACAGAGCATTTTTTTTTTTCCATTAATTTAGGAGGAAAAAAAAAACACTTGTTTTCACCTTCTGTATAGGGTCGATAAACAAAAAATAACCTCCCCACGTGTGTTTGAAAACAACAAATTAGCAAACGGATATTCAAGTTGTTATTTTTAATATTACCAAGACCTTCTTCTTCGGACCCTATCCCTGAAGAATTCCTTTCTGAGCGCCAGCCCCCTGGCTTAACCATCCCCTCTTGATCGCACCAGAATATTTGTGGGTGAAATTTGTAAATGTTTTCAAAGAACTGAAATAAACACCCAGTGTCAACATAATGTGGCTGTAAATCCATGTCTAAAATTCCTACCAAATCAAGTACCATATACCATTGGTGCCTGATGGATAATTGAATTGAATTCAATTTCATGATGTACTTTCTGGCCAATGACAAAAATGTTCAGGTGGCCAGCATAACCATGGTGTCTGCCCTCCGTGAGATGGGGTGCAGAGCTTGCCCACCTCCTGTCTTTCTCTCACTGGGGGGTCAGGTTTTTCCTGGGTGATCATATCCCACTTTTTCTATTTGCTAAGTCACTTCTCTGAATTGATGGGATTAGTCATTTAAACAGGCTCATGCCTACTTTCGTATCTTGAGTAGTTCCAGAATTAGAATGATTCATTAAGTTGTTTTCTTTTTGCTCTTTTTTCCCCTTGCTCTTGGAACCTCTTCATTCTGTCTACAGTAGTTATTACTTTTGAGTTTGCCTCTTGCGATGCATTTTGCAGGGCGATGGTCACCTGGCCTGGCTGTTCATTCATTCCCAGCTCACCTAAGGATGAATCGACAGGCATCGCCTGCTCTTCTAATAATGGAGAGCGATGACTCACTCTTTTCGTTCCCTGGGTTGTTGCAGGTGAGACTGCATCTGCCTTTTTAAGCTGTACTAAGAAAATAACAAGAGCAGTGAAAGAAAACCAGGAAGTGACTGACTTAATTCCTGAGTGAGTGCTACATTATATCGTAGTATTGACTCTTAAATTTAGATAATCTTGACTTTATCATCACGAAACTATGAGCAGGATATTGTTCTTTAAATGACTCCTTCTATGAAACAATTGTCAAATGAATTATCTGCAAAGAGAGTGTCTTGTGTTTCTCAAATTTTCACGTGGCATAAAAGTCACCTGAGACCTTCTGAAAATGTGGATTCTGATGCCTCAGATCCAGGATGGGGCCAGGAATGTGACATTTCTATTAAGTTCACTAGGGAGGCTGTTGGTCCAGCTCCCACATGTTGAGGAGGAGGGGAGAACTGATGAGGAAAGTCCCACTGTTACCACAGCCTCATTCCCTATGCACAGCATTCTTAGATGATATGGCCTCTAGGATAAGGAAAGATAATAATAGCCAGGCTGACCTGGTGGTAATAGATAGAAGAATTGTAATCAGAGGGAAAGTGGAATCATTTGTTTTCTTCAATCAACAGTATTTTTACAAAGTGTTTTCTTTAGCTGGTTTTGAATTTGCATAATTTAAGCAGCACCACATCTAAAATTTTATCTACACTGACAGCAAGAAGAAAATAACAGATCCTGTTCTGTGTTGAGTGGTGTGCACGCGTGACTATTACAAATTATCTGACAGAAGAAATGGTTGACCATCAGCATAGGTGGGGATGAAGAGCAGAACTGAAAGTCGGGGTTGAGGTCCGTGCTACCTTGGTAATTGTTTTGCACTGTGCACTGGGAGTTTTTGAATAACCAAGTTAAATTTTGAAAATGTAACTTCACAAATTCAGCCTTTATGTTAATGAATATTGACATAAAATATCTGAATACATATTAATAATGTCCTTGTGTATGCTGTTTACTGGTTACAATTTTTTTTTTTTTTACAAATTTTAGCAAATTTAACACCCACAACAATCCTATGAGGCGAGTACTACTATGGTCTCCACTTTATAGATAAAGAGATTAGTCACAAAAAGATTAAGCACATTGACCAAGCTCCGATTTTGTATTCGGACAGTTTGGCCTTTGAGTCTATTCTCTTGCCGTGTTTTCCCTGCTCTCAAAATTGGAACTCTAATGTGATTTAGGTTCCTATCCTTCCATTTGCTGTTGTCCTTGAATGAATCTCTTAATCTGTCTAGCTTAGTTCTACCAAACATAAAATGGGACTGACAATTTCCTGACAACCTCTCAGGATTTTGAAGTTGAGATAAAATAATCCATGTGAAATTATATAAATAGTAGGGAAATGCACTGATAGACTCAAAGATTAACTGGAAGTACATAAATATCGTATTTGACTTCTATTGAGATACTTTGAAAAGTATTATGGTATATTCAGGTTTTTTTGTCTCTATATCTGTCACTTCTTTGGGAATTAGTTTGTCTGGGAATCTTATATGAAAAACAAAACAAAAATATTCCTTTTGGATTTGGTTTAATTTTTTTCTGAAAATAGAATGTTCTATAAAGGCTAAAAAATAAAACACCAAAGTGATCCACGAGCTGATTTCATTCATGCAGGCATTGTGAAACAGTATGCCCTGTAGAGTCTTCTGTGAAAAAGCCAGTCCATCTGTATGGGGATGGTTCTCCCACACCTCCTGTATTTAGATCTTAGGTGTCTTCTGATGAAAGCAATTTCATCATAGAATTTTGCACTCAAATTTAGCCCTTGATTTTTTTTTGCTGCCTTGCCTCATACCAGCAAATTTCTCATTCTGCAAAATCCTTTACTTTTTTAAGAGTATCAAACTTCAAGATGCACACATTTCTTTCTCTCTAATTTTAGCAAGAGATAACATAGAGTTTCCTCAGAGCTGTATTATTATGTCCATAAGAATGCAAGGTACCTGAGACTATGGAATCATACGAGAAAGGGAGATTTTTTACTTGTATTTTGGCGCCCCTGACCCTTGAATGCATGTCGCACAAATGCCTCCTGACTGTAGGTTAATTTTCCTTTCTGTCTCCCAGGAACTTGTGGCAGAAAAGCAACTGATTTTCAAACCAGAGCTTCATTCCATTTCATGTCATTTAGCTAGATGAAAATTTCCATCCTTTTGGGCCACAGACCATAATTGTTTTTTGAGTAAATGTTAGATTTAAATGTGATTAGGTCTTTAAAGAAATTATCACATTCAAAATAGAACAAAGAGTGAGTGGATTCCCTATGTATGTAAATAGGTAACATTTCAAGCTTATTTAATAAAAGAAGACCCACCAGACACACACATCATCATTTCCTTTTATCGTGGCTTCTGTAATAGTGCTCATTTGATATTCAGAGTGACCAGTGTATGACAGAGTCTTCCAGACCATTTTTTGCTTCCTTTAGTATTGTTTTAAAATAATGTTAACCAAGAGAGATTGTCTGTGGGGACTGCTAACTTCTGAGGTTTTCAGATGTATATTTTTAGTTTTTAAAATGCAGACAATATGGCATTGCATGATGATAAAAAAATCAGATTTTGAGATTAAGAGTACCAAGTTCAAGTCTTCCTGGACGCTCAGCTGCATGACCTTGGCTGCCTAGTGCTCTGTTTTGTTTGTTTGTTTGCTTGTTGCTGTTGTTCTAACAAAGGAAGCAACGAAAGCACTTAAGTCAGGAGGTTATGTAATTATGGTGTGTAGCACATAATATTTTATAAACATAATAAAAATTATAAATACGAGAGTTGCTTTTAAGATAATTTTATCTTTGCCCTACCATTAGTTCATGTAGCATCATAACACTCCAATAATTTTTTGTGACTCTTCAAACAACTTGAAACACATCCTGAACGGATGATTCAAACAAGTCGATAGAAATCACAACCCCAGAAGTACATTCATCATTGACTAAAATGTGTTCAATACACACAAACACACACACATGTTCATACCCCAAGTTCCTGAGGTTAATGCAATTAATATGTACACAAGTTCATACTAATAAAAAGAACAATTTGGGGGAAATACTTATTTAAGGTAATTGAGAAATTTTCATAAATAACAAGTAGAGGAAATAGAGCAACTCAAAATAGCATTTCTTGCACTCAAACACAGCTCATATTTTGACGTTTATGTTCTTAGGTATTTTGTTGTTTGTTGTGGTCTCATTGTACAGGTGATTTTGTTTCTTCTCTCTCATATATTTGACGATGTTTTCACATATTATGATGAACTCCATATAAACATCATGGTAATGGCTCAGTAATGGCACGTTGTCATGGCACATGAAGCAGATATGTGAAAATCAGTGTAGCCGACATTCTAGTGTGCAGCATTTGTTTCTTCTGCTTCTGTGACTGTCTTCCTGTGTCCTAATTCTAGAGTTTGTCACAGTGTAAAAGCCATCAGAGTTGGAACGTGGGTGGCAAAGTTGCTGTTGGTATCTCATCCTAGATTTTGTGATTTTTCTTAAATTTCTTCAATTCAAACTCAAGCCCAAAGTTAGTCTTGGACATTTCTGCACTTTTTAAAGTTGGAAATTCAGAAAAATCATAGAATAGTCCAGAATGGAGAGTTACTTAGAAAACTTGCCCAAACTGCGTTTTCAGATTTCAAGGTTCTAATCTCAAGGGTCTCTCGGAAAGTTCTGCTTTAGAAAACCTCTGAGGCTAGAGGAACCAGAAGGTTTTTTGTGAGGAGTGCTTCTGTCATGAAAATATTTCCCAAAGCATTTATAATCTGTTTCCAAAAATATCAGTCTTCTCAACCTCACCATGAAAGAAATATGAATTTTAGACTTTTCAGTGGAAGTCTTCTGTATCCTTTTCTGAGTTAGTTAATTGAGTCACTTTTTTCTAGCTATTAATGTTAGCTTGTTCTATCCTGTTTCCCCCGTAGGCCATTATAGCTAATTAAATTCATTTACTGTCCTTAGACTCTCTGCTATGCCCCACTTGTGCTTCACAGCCCAAGATTTGGGCAGTTTATTACCAAAAAATATACATTCTTCCTTGCAATAATGGATATCTATCTGATATGCATAGATACAAAGTGTTATTGAAATTTGAAATATGTTAGTACCAATTAATAGTTTCTGACACTCTATTTCCTGAAAGGGTTCTATTCATCTCTTACCTTCCTTCTACTTGATGTAGAAGCCTCAGTCCCTCCTTAGAAATCTCTTGTGTTACGCATCCTCAAACCTGGTGAAGTTCTAATATTATTCAGTCTGATTGGTTGCTGTCCTTGGTGATAGATAATAGAGACAGACAGAGGGACATGCAGATGTAGGTAGATGATATATACGTGTGTGTGTGTGTGTATGTGTGTGTATATATTTGAACATTTCCAGTGCCTACTTTTCATATGTAACCGATTTTTTAGAAGGAATGTGTCTATTTTGATGCTGAGAATATCGGTTGACCTCTACACTTGTCTGCTGCTCCTATTAATCTGGTTTGATTTCATTACAGACAAGATAGTGTCCCCTCAGATTGATGGGGGACGATGAAACCAATTAGCATTTCTGTTATTTTTAGGAAAGACTTAGCTAGCTCCCCCCCCCCTTTTTTTTCCTTCGTGCTATTTTTCTCATGTAGGACACCAAGGACTTGAAGTCAAGGGGAGCATGAGCGCAAGAGAGTGTCAAGGTGGTGTATCTGTGTTACTCAGGGGCCTTTCCAGGAACAGACAAGTTGGATATTGGGGCAGTAAGTAAGCTGAGTTTCTGAACTGACGCCACCACGCTGTAACTTTTGCTCTCAATACGCCAGATTCAGGAGGCAATGGGTAACTAGCTTGTGCTTTAGGCCCTGCCAGGAATGGTGACACCAGTAGAAACCGCTTCCAAGTGGTTTTTGCAATCTCCCTTTTCATAGCCAAAGCTTAACTGGACTGCATTTTTCCCTTTTTAATTTTCACTATTTTAATTTCCTTTTTGTAAAACTGAAGATTGGACCCACGACCTTCATACTGAGCTGTATCGCCCAGCCCATTAATTGTTTAATTTTTATTTTGTACAAGGTATCACTAAGCCGCTAGGTTGCCCAGGATGAGCTCTAACGTGTTATCTTCCTGCTTCATCCTGCCAGATTTCTGAGATTAGACGCCTGTACCGCTGGACCTGGCTTGAGTTCTGTTTTTGAGAAAGATATGTATTTAACAGTGACAGTTATGATCCGGAGTATTTTCTTTTCTTGTTTCATATAATGATTGGTGGGATTCTCCTTCCAATGTGCCTTGTTGAAAGCGCACACTGATATGTTGTCACCACCCCCACCCAAAGCACTAAGCCATGTTCATTTCTCTGGTTACTCTTCTACTAAACTTTTGCATGTCCCCAAATCTAATTCTCCTTGAGATTTAAACTTTTATTGATTACTTAATGTCTTAGTCACTTTTTCGTCACTATGACTCAATACCTGACATCCACAACTTAGGAAGGAAAGATTTATCTGAGCTCACAGTTTCGGAAGGTCGCAATCCATTCACAGGTGAGCAACTGGAAAATGATGGAAGCACATGGCAGGGCTGGGATGGGGTTGGTGTGTTTGTGTGTGCGGGGCGGCAGGGCTAGAGCCAGAGCTGCAGTGACAGAGATCCTCACAACATAGTGGCACAGAGAGAGATTGAGAGGAAGCCCAGAACCAGTCCACACCCCTCCATGTCAAGACCAAGGATCCGCCCCTTCCAGATGGGTTCTACCTCCCAACTCTACACAGTATCCATAGGAACATGAGACTTTTGAGGGACACTCCAGATCCAAATCATGACACTTAAATACTGGAAAACTTCATAAACTCTTCAATTAAAGTAATCATGCATAAATGATGTTGAACTGAAAGGTCTTATGTATTAACTGTACCTGGTGCTCTGTTGATTAGGCAGTTCTGTACTAGGGCTAGGCAGAGCCGCCTTGTGTCTTTCATCACTGACAGAGCTTCACATTGACTGTGCTGATTTACAATATTTATTGTATTCGGCTCCCTCGAGCTAGGAGAGCTATTCTCAACATGACCACGTTAGTCCTAACTCCGAATTGGCAAAATGGAAATGATCATGACTCTTAATTGCATTGCTCAAGCCAGAAACTTGGTTTCATCTTTACCCTGTTTTTCCATATTATTCAGTACTGTATTTATGTAGTCAAATTTTTACCAAATTTAGCTTCTAAATATTTCCTCTGTTCCATATGTTCCTCTAGTTCAGACCCTGTCCTGGATTGTCAGGATAACCTTTGAGTTCATCCGACTGTTGAGAGGGTGGCTCCTTTTAATTCACACAGAGAAGTTTTCTATGAATGCATTTAAACATGTAATTCTTGTGCTTAAAACCCATCAGCAGATGCTCAGCACCCACCAGATAAAGCTCACACTATCACTATCGAGAATGGTAGAGAAGTTTTCTTATACTTTAGAATTTCGTCAGTTTTTCCAGAGCATCTCCTGATCCTCTTCAATTTGAACTTGACCCCACCTCAGTGCCAAATTACTCAAGATCCTTCTCTGTTCCTAACTTCATGTTTTGGTCCATTATTTGTGCTCAGATATTTTGTGCCCTTTTCACATCCTGATTAATATTTAGTCACACATCAGTAGTTACTTTGGCCTGTTGCCTCTTCCAAGAATGTTGGGCAAAAAGTTTTCCTATCGCTGTTGAGAAATTCAGTACCTGTTCACATTCTGTCTCCTACTACCAATGCCACTAGCTCTAGGATCTTTGAGGGCAGAGAACATTTTATTTATCTTGCTATCTTCAGCTTTTAGTTGGGGCTAAAAATCTAGTAACTATTGCTAACATAATGCCGAGCTGCGAGACCAATAAGGTTGGGAGTTTTTTTTTTTTTTCCCCAAAAGAGATGTTATAGGTTTAGTCCCCTAAAAACAGACTGTAGTCAAGATCCACGTGGAATTGAGTTTTGAGAAAATGGTCTCATGTAGGAAAGCGAAGTGAAGAGGAAGAACCAGGTAAGTTGTGCTCTCAAGACAGCCTGACAGAGGATAATTTTTGCTCAGTTCTGAGGAAGTTCTGTAGGCAGTGGAGATGCCACATCTGGTTTGTCCCAACAAGACCAATGCAAACAGAGAGCTGATTTACTCTTCTGTCTATCAACATTGGCTAAGGACTGCCTTTTACCAAAAGCTTAGACTTCCGGGCACTTGTCTTCTCATGTGTAAATGATAGTGGGTATAAAAATTGAGCATGTATTGGAACCACTTAGAGGACTTAGTAGCATCCTAACTACGGAGCCCGGTTGCTAGAGTTTCCAGTCCAATAGATCTGGAGTTGAGCTCAGGAATTTGCATTTTCAACAACTTCCAGGATGCTGCTGACGTTGCTGGTCTGCAGCTCAAATTTGAAGAAATATTAGTTTAAGCAAACTGGGTTATAGTTGTACAGGTGCCATCTTACAATAAAGACTTGAGTTCTGGGTGCTGGGAGCAAAAGCAAAGCACATCAGGTTTGTTTAGAAGTTGTCAAGGGATCTAGGGAGTGTGAGTACAGCCTCAGCGACATCTCCTAGTCACATTTCTAATCCAAGGCAAATTCTCACTTGAAGGATCAGTTTATCTCGAGATTTTTTGCTTCTAAATGAAACCTCACTTTGCTGAAATGGAAGATCATGTGTACTAACCTAATTCTTCTTGTCATCCTCATTCCCTTCTTTCCTTCCTCATTCTCTGCTTCTAAAAATACTTCTAGAGGAATCATTGCCTTGTCTCCTTCATTTGTTTTCCTCCCCTGCTGACTTCTTTGTGTATTCTCTTTTATTGCAAACTAGCAAAACAAATTTCAAAACTTTATCTAGGAAAAAAGTATCAGGAATCAGTATAAGAGGCATACAGAAAAGAGTTGGGGCAATGCACCATAAAAACGTAGTTTAAGAAATTAATAATAACATTAAAATTGGGTAAAGGAATAGCAGAGGACTAGCAATAAGTTATTACTTTGATGATTTACAAAGCATCTCTTGCAAATAAAGAAACTTTCAGCAATTGTGAGAATTCTAGTTAATACTTAGGGCTCCTTTTGTTTTTGAAAAATAGAATTTCCATCTCAGTACTTGCACTGGTGGTTTGAAAGAGTTTCGTGGAGCTCCTAAAGCCTCTGTTGCTCAGTAGAGAAGCTCACTTCCTCAGAAATCTGTCTAACTTTGTGCTTTGAAATAAATGTGAGAGAGCTGAAAGTTTATTATTATAGTTAAATCTGATACGCTGGGATTTTTGCAAAGACACTAAATCATTTAAGAATTATGGAACCGTTCTTTTACTATACTTGTTTATGAATTGAAAATCAACTTAACAAAAATATACTGAGTACCTACTGTATTCAAATCAAAAGAGTTTGACAAAGAGTGCCTTTGTCTTTAATAAGCGCATTCTGAGATGTCGTTGTGGGAGGATGATAATGATTTGGCCCCAAATTTACCCAAATGTGTTGACCATAGACTGGCTATTGAAAGAAGATACTTCATTAAAGTAAGAAGACTAACAGTGAGGTAAAGGCAGATTATTGATGGCAGAGAAGAGAATGGCAGGAAAAGATATAGCTAACTACACTTTGAACATCTTTTATAAGACGCTGAATTTTTGAGCCACACCAAGATAGAAGAAATCTATAGTAAAATTTAGCACAAAATGATGCATTGGTGGCATCTTAAAGGTTTGCTTAGAAAGATTTTTATTATCTAGACATCTATCACAAGCACACAGTTCTATACCTATTATGTCTAACAGTCGTTCCAACCATTTGACAGTAGTTATTCTATTTTTAATAAAATTTAAAATTTATAATTATTTGGACATGAAAAAAAACTTGTAAAGATGGAACAGAGAGTTCCTGTATACCCTCATCTGGTGTCTTCTAATGTTTATAGCTTAAGTTAGTCTAGTACAATTGTTACTATCAAGACTCCAATAGTTGTATATCCCTACCTGCTGAGCATTATTTATATGTGACCAATAAAACATTATTTATATGAGACTACTCTGTCCTCTCAAGTCTTTTGTTTTTCCAGGACCCAGTTCAAGATCCTTATATTCAGTTGCATCTTCTTCAGACTCAACCCCCCTTTTCTTCTCGTCTGTGACCATTTCGCAGTCCTTACTTTTTCAGGGCGTTGGCAGCTTTGAATCTTGTTGGTCAGATATTTGGTAAGGTAGATATGGCACGTTTTGTGGAAAGATGATGCAGATGACAACATATGGCTAGGGGCTAGGAGATTATGGTAGAGGTTAAAGTGTTGCCTAGAATGGTAAGGGCCTGAGTTTGATTCCCGACACCATATAAGCTGTTGTGGTGATGCACACTTGTAATCCCAGCACTCAGGAGACTGAGGCAGAAGAATTGCCATGAGTTCTAGGCCAGCCTGGGATATATAGTGAGCTCCAAACCAACCTAGATTTCAGAGAGAGAGACACTGTCTCAAAAAAAAATATATGGCTGAGGAGAGAGGTATCACTAACTACTTTGCCAGCCATAATGTTTATAACTAAGAATTTATTGTTTTGGAGTAGTGACTGGGCTGCTTGAATTTCGGTGAATTTTCCGTCTGATATATTTATCTCTGTAAAGACTCATTTTTAAATACTTCTGTTCATAATAGTATATCTAACCAAATGCTTCTGTTCAGATTTGTGTACCCAACCTCCTGACCTCTCAGTCCCAGGGAGATCTGATGAAGGTCCTGACCTTCTAAGTGAATCTCTGAGGATCACGTAATACTCACTTACTGGATTAGTGCATTTTAACTGCAGTAAAGTTTCTTCTAATTCTGCATTCTTCTGATACTTCTCATCATACAAAGCTCCACATATTCCTTTTCCCCGTTTTACTGATATGTATAAGTGCAAAATTTAAAGTTTACAATGAAGTTGAGCATTTTGTGCACATACGTGTCTCGTCAAAGTGGCAAGGACTTTCCCACTCTCCTTTGGTCCCACTCCCCACCTACCCCTCCCTCTCTCCTCACCCTACCCCCCTAGTTCACTGTGTTTTTTGTTTTAAGTTCCATGAGACGGTTGTGATCTGGGTTTTTCATATCAGAGAGACCATTCGATGTTTTACCTTCTGCTTCTGACTCACTTCACTAAGCATGATGTTCTCAAGTTTCTTCCATTTGCCTGCAAAAGCCTCCACGTTGTTGGACTTTATAGATGCATAGTATTCCATTGTGTATAAATACCACAATTTGTGTATCCATTCGTCTGTTGATGGATATTTTGGTGACTTCCATATTTTACCTATTATTAGTTGTGCTGCTATGAACATGGGTATACATATATCTCTGCTATGTGTTGTTTTGGCCTCTTTTGGATATATTCCCAGGAGGAGTGTCACTGGATCAAATGGGATATTTATTTCTTGTCTTTTGAGAGCTCTCCATACTGCTTTCCAGAGTGGTTGTACGAATTTACATTCCCACCAGCAGTGCAGGAGGGTTTCTTTCTCCCCACAGCCTGGCCAGCACTGATTACTATTTGACTTGTTGATATAGGCCATTCTGTCTGGAGTGAGATGGTATCTTAGCGTTGCTGAAGATACAGAAAGATAAAAAAGTTGACATGCATATATAGAAAGACTTTAAAAAGTAAACAAAGTAAACTTTTATTCCTTCCTTACCTAGAAATAATTCATAGTAGGCAGTCAGAGGTAGAATGGAGCTACAGAAATTACTCAGGAACTAGGTTCCTCCCATTGCCCTATTGTGCCAACCTGAAAGTCACCCCCTACCCTCTTCTTGATCCAAGAAAGCTGCTAAAACTCATCACATCTGCATATATATGAAATCAGATGAAGCAAGAAAATAGTGCTTCTCTTTTCTTATAAAAAGATTTTTCTGTAAGCATCATATGTTGCCTTTTTTTCCACCTACGTAGCCAAAATTTAGCCACTTTGACACTCGTAACTCCAGGGGAAGTTAGAAACCAAGATCTTCACTGTAGGTGGTGATGTGTCTAGCAACAGTAGACTATTTCCTACCAAAAGAGAGAATGAGATTCAACATCAGGAGAAATAATGGTGACTGTTACACTTGGCACTGGTGCACAACTCCTCACGAGCACATAGGCACAGGTAATTGAATCATTCAAAAAATGTTCAATGTGCTATAAATACTAGGGTTTTTTTTGGACTCACCCTTATTTTGGATATCTCTTTAATTTGTGCATAGTGTTTTAGACATAATTTTCAAATAACTAAATGATGTGGACATGACTTGGTTGCAGTTAAACTCACAAAAATGGATTTTCTGTCTTTGTAGTCAATATGGGGTATCTGTGGAATGTTAAGTTGTTTTCCAGCTGCAAAAAAATGAGCCCAGTTAAGAAAATTAAAGCACATTTTTTTCCACAAGATGTGCTCTGAGAAATGACTAGACTCTTTCGATAATTCCTACCTGACTGCTAAAGAGCTAGAATGCATATTTAGTTCCTCATAGCTTCTTGTGTTTCCCGTGTTGCTTTGTGGGAATGGATACCCAGGAAAAAATAGAAATAACTATTAAGGACATTTCCTAAAAATTTGGGTTTCTAAGTTTACAGAGGACTGCTAGAAGCCTCCTGAAGTAGTGACCTCAAGACCTTTTGTTCAGTTTTTTACTGTTTGTTTTCTACTACAAAAGGGACAATTATTGTTGAAAAAGTGGAAAACACAGCAAGGCAAATAAATCACGTAAAGCTACTATCTCCAGCAATGAAGAGTTATCATTTCAATATGTGATCTTTTGCCTTTTTTCAATATATATATATATATATATATATATATATATATATATATATATGTGTGTGTGTGTGTGTGTGTGTGTGTGTGTGTGTGTGTGTGTGTGTGGGTGTGTGTACATTTATATGTACACACACCCACACACACACACACTATACTGTATTGTAGGATACAGTATTTGAATGCCTTTTAAAGATTATCTTATACAATGTAGTCTTTAGTAAACAAGTTTCAATAGTTCCTAAGGGCAGCTAAAGATCCCTGAGAGAGTCACATATCATTTATAAGTATCTTCAAATCTACACACTTACCAAGGTGCCTATAGCCTAAAAACATATGTTAATAACTGCTGTGTATAACTGCAAGGACGCTTCTTTTGAGTCTAAAAAGTGCAATTTTTTTCAAAAGTCCTAATGAATTTAGAGTAGTTGCTATCATTAATTGTGTTTTTCAGTGAACACTGCATGAGTTCAAATACAGATGGTTCTTTATTTGCAAATGTTGAGAGGAAGAGTCTAGGGAGAGGCTGAATCACTCGTGAAGTCGTTGCTGTTTCAGAGCCACATTTGAGGCAGTGCCTGTTCCGCGCTTCCGGAACTCCTTTCTCTGAGATCTTCCCTTGTAGCTCTTTTCCTTGGGGGAAGTAGTCATTGCCGTTGTTGGTTCTTCCCCAGTTGGATTAACAAGCCTGAATTGGCTTACCTGTTTATGTAGGAGAGGAAAGATTTGATTCTTCAAGCAAAAGGTTATCTAAATTTATGAGCATTTATGAAAAAAAGGATATGTTGGTTATTACCTTTTTACTATAGCGTGACCTTGCATGGGACAGAGCTGAATCTCAGTTCTCACTAATTCCTTGGTTCTTATTGGTAATATTCACTCTCTTAACCTGAAAAATTAAATTTTCTGTTGGCCACTTGCGAAATAAAACTATTTGACATTTACTTTTCTTCTCCCCAAGTTGAATCTTACAGTCACGCAGTCATTGGTGAAAGATGAGTTTTTGGATTTTTCATAAACATAATGTGCTAAAGAAGACCCCTTTCGTGATAATTGGTTTTTGCTTTAGTTTATTTTTGTTTGATTCTATTCAGTTTGGATAGGTTCAGTTTGCTTCCTTAGAAGTGAGAACTGGCTCCCAGGAAATGAAAGATCAAGTCTTTCTCATGCATTCCATTACTTTTAAATTTTAATCACTCTCTCTAGAGCTTAATGAAATGCTTTTTGCTCACTCTGACTTGCTATGTTTTTCCTTTTAGTTTTTTGAATTAATATTTCTGATGCTTTCTGGACCTGATTGAGTTCACTATCAGCTTAGCACCTAATTCTAATTATTTCTCTCATTTGCTGCATTCATTTTTGTGCTGGGCATGCTGTTAATTAATCAATTCTTTCGCCCTGAAGATGTGAAGATGCTCTACTGTGCATTTCCTAGAGGATGCTCAGTTACACAGAGAAATTGTTTCATCCCTTTGCCTTTCAGAAATGAGAGACATGAAATAGTGTCACAGGATACAGGGAGACACATTTAGTAGTGTGTTTCCCAAAATAACTATGGAACTTGGTTTTCAGTCCTGCCACCTTCCTCCCACCTAAATGCTTGCTAGAAATTGGTGATATAGTGGAATATTCAGTGCGTTTTGGTGATGTACACTTGAGTTCTTTTTCACAATGCTACTTAAAACCTTGATAAATTATTATTTTTTTATTCTGAGCTTGGGGTGTTTTAACCTATGAAATAGAGCAAATTATTTTTCCAGGTTATTTTGGGATCCCACAAAATACCATGTGTGCTACAAAAATGTCAAGAATTCTTACTATATTAAAGCTTTTATAACATGCCAAAGGCAAAAGTCATTTGTTTTATTATAGAGATAGTGAGTCCATATAGGGATTTCCACTTCTACTGACATTATGACCTTGAGCTAGTTACTTGACCTCTTTGTGTCCCGATTTCTCGGAGCGCAATATAAAATTATTCATAACTACTACTAGCAGATTATGAGAATAAAAAGCAGTATTCTACGTGGGAACTTCCTAATAGTATTGGACACATTTTAGAAACTCCGTAGCCATGATTGGACTTATTAGTACAAATAACTATCAAGGAGAATTTTGATACTTTGGTTCTTTCATTCAGTGTGTGCTTATTGCATGTTGTTCCAGTTGTGTAACACTGTTTTGTGAAGAACAGAGGAAGTCCACATTCTCGTGGGTTTTACAAAAATAATCTATGCATGTAGAGTGATCAAAGCAAACATACAAGTTGGAGCTCAAAATATAAAGCCTACTCAGGATATAAAGCAAACTGTTTTAGACAAAGTCACATTCAGGGCTCTTAGATTTCTGTCCCAGGGCTCTATTACATTTCCAAACTTGTTGTTGACATATGTGCTTGACAGGAAGCTCCCAGAAGAGACCCAAGGTAAAATGTTGGATTTTAAATATAAGGTCCATTCAGCTGATGGAAAGAGAAAACCTAATAAATTGTGAGGACTTGTTGCTCACCTCATTTTAAAGGCATTTTTACATCTCTTAAAAGAAAGTCTTATTTTCAAATATTTTCACTCCCAGTTTCAGCTTCAACCAGTTGAAATATTAATAAATTTTTGCAAAGTAACTGAGGCGTTTACCTCTTCTTCCAAGAAATCCCTGCCTCCTGGTTAAAGAAGTAGATATTCTTTACCTATATTTCCATTCACAGGAAACAATTAAATACGTAAACTCTTATATATGCATGCATAAGTATGTCTATTTCTACATATATATGATATGTTAGAAATTAATATTAATTATATATGGCAAGATTGGTCTTTTAAAAATGCAATCCTTAAGGTTAAAATTGAGTAATTCTTGGAAGATAATGCATTTTGAAAAGAAGAATTTTAATTTTTTAAGAGGTAAAGAAGAGGGTACTATGGAGCACAGAGCACAGCTTCAAACTGTACTGTGCCCTAGAAAATCAGGGGGGATTGGAACAGTAGTAAACCAACTGCATGCACGGTTGCCAACTTGATTTTTTATTATTTTCATCTCAGTTGTTTGATCACCTCAGCTGCTTGATAACAGTTGGTTGTGATGCAGAAATATGGAAATTTCTTTCAGTTATTTGAAATTAATTGCAAATAATCAAAAAGAGGACATGCCTCACTTGTATGGTAACGTGGGGAAAACCTGCCTTTTGATAAGGGCCTGTCACTCTGTAATCCACTCCATGGAAGCGCACACGTAGTCTCTGCTCACCCCCAGCCTTCTCTGCCCAAATGCTGCTGTCATTTTTATGACTAAACAAAAAATTCAGGTTTATTATCCAGTTTCCATCAACATCTGTAGCCTCAGTCCCAAATTTGCCACTCAAACTAGAATAGCAAAGTAGCTGTTTAAGATTTTTAACTGTGATATAGTTGATCTTTCCCCTTCTGTGTCATTGTAGTACATTGTATTAGAGTCTTTCCAGAACATGCTGTTCAAAACAATTCTATAGCACGATTTTGGAAAGTTCATTTTTTGGAATGCACTGATGCTTTTAGCATTCTACCAGAGTGGCTATACAAATGGCTGCCAGAGATCCGCACGTCTGCAGCTGAGATGAGAAGGGAATGCTAGGTGACGGGCTGGGTTTACTCACTGTTCAGAAAGTTCGTTCTACTAGCCCATCCTCATCGCATCTGGGATTTAAATCCCAACCTTGGCAAATGTCAGCATTGCCATGGCAAATGAATCTTAGGGATTACCCTTGGATACTCCAAGCAAAGGTCTGCTGCGGTGGCAAGCAATCTTTTATTACCACTTTTGTACAAATGTCAAATCAAGAAAAAGCAAGGTGTTCATAGATTGCTTTTTTCTTTTTCACAAATTATTCTTAAAAATGAGAACATTTAACATTGAAAATTGAGCTCATCAGTCTTCAGTTTTCTTTTTTTCCCCATTTTATTGATATGTATAAGCACAAAACTTAAGGTTTACAACAAAGTTGAGCATTTTGTGCACATGCATATCATGTCAAGGTGACAAGGACTTACTTTCCCGCTGACCTTTCATCCCTTCCCCTACCCACCCCTCCCTCCATTTCCACCCTACCCCCCCCCCCCCCCCGTTCACTTTGGGTTTTTTTGTTTTAAGTTCCATAGGAGTTGTGATCTGGGTCTCTCATATCAGAGAGACCATTCGATGTTTTACCTTCTGCTTCTGACTCACTTCACTAAGCGTGATGTTCTCAAGTTTCTTTCATTTGCCGGCAAAAGCCTCCACGCTGTTGGACTTTATAGATGCATAGTATTCCATTGTGTATAAATACCACAGTTTGTGTATCCATTGGTCTGTTGATGGGTATTTTGGTGACTTCCATGTTCTAGCTATTGTTAGTTGTGCTGCTAAGAACATGGGTATACAAATATCTCTGTTGTGTGTTGTTTTGGCCTCTTTGGATATATTCCCAGGAGGGGTGTCGCTGGATCGAAGGGTATATTTATTTCTAGTCTTTTGAGAGCTCTCCATTCTGCTTTCCAGAGTGGTTGTACGAATTTACATTCCCACCAGCAGTGCAGGAGGGTTCCTTTCTCCCCACAGCCTGGCCAGCTCTGATTGCTATTTGACTTGTTGATATGGGCCAGTCTCTCTGTAGTGAGATGGTGTCTTAGCATTGTTTTGATTTGTGTCTCTCTTATGGCTAGAGATGTTGAGCATCTTTTCATGTATCTACTGGCCATTTGTACTTCTTCATGAGTGAACTGCCTCTTCATTCCATTTGCCCACTTTTCAATAGGATCCTTTATTTTGGTAGGCTTACTTTTCTTCAGCTCCCTGTGTATTCTAGTTATGAGCTTCCTATCTGAGATGGTGGTGGTGAATATATTTTCCCAGTTTGTTGGTTCTCTTTTTACAATGTTGATAATTTCTTTTGCTGTGCAGAAACTTTTTTAATTTGACAAGATCCCATTTGTTAATAATAGTTTTCTTATTCTAAGGTTTTCATTTCAAACAGAACTGGTTGCCGTGCTGTGCCTTTAGAGATACTTTGTGTGTGATAAAAGCCCCATGAAAGAGAGGGTATTGGGATATACAAAAATAGGAAGAAAAAAAAATGGCACCAAAGTTGAGCCACAAAGCATTGAAATTAGGCTTTCTCTCTGCCTGGGGAGAATTTGAAGAGCGGCCTAGAAATTGAGCAGTGTAATAGAGTGGGAAGAATGCAAATGACTGTGTGTACTTGCCTCTACCGTACCCAGTCTCATCCTATGAAACAGAAGCAGCTGTCTAGTCTGCTGGGATAGGATGGAGAGGAAACTGTATTCTGAGTCTTGCGTCCTGCTTACATTCGTCTGGGTACCTTTCTTTCCACTGTGTCATATGACCTGTGAAGTCCCAAATGTCACGACCTTAAGATGACCTCCATCCTCACCTCAGCGATGGGGCAAGCAACCTTCTGATCTAACAGAAGACTGGATGAAATCAGT
This sequence comes from Ctenodactylus gundi, assembly GCA_004027205.1. NCBI lineage: Eukaryota > Metazoa > Chordata > Mammalia > Rodentia > Ctenodactylidae > Ctenodactylus > Ctenodactylus gundi. The sequence goes on along the minus strand of PVKB01004283.1, from coordinate 58,305 downwards.
CACTCTAGAATAGGTTTTCTACTACAGTCACCATATGGATGAGTGGAATTCATCCTTCTGCTTCGCTCTTGAGTTTCTGATTTCTGAAATTGGTCCCTAGGTTGGGGGTACGTGGAAACGCTAGGCAGGTTTGCAGGAGGCCCAGTGTCATCCCTTGACCTGGTAAAGATTATAAAAAATAAACAAATAAATAAGAAATAAATTAGTGTGATTGTGGCAAGGCTTTGGGTTAATTTTGTGATTGGATAGAAGCCATATAAACTACCTAAATTTTTGAAGAAATATTCATCTGCATTTTATAGCAGAGGTATATTAAGCTAGTTTTTGCATTAGTGTTGTGACATTATCAAAAACGTGAAGATTATTTGTGTCACCTTTCTGAGCTAATTAGTGGAGATTTTTGTGAAGTCTGTAGGAGGTCTCACTATCTTCAATTCAACAGGTTAATTATATCAGTAAATATTTTTTTGTCATGCTGTCATAGGCCAAAAGCAAAATATTTACTTATGATGTGAAAAAAACATTAAAATAAAATTAAATGGGCTACATTAAAATGTGAGCTTTTGACTAATTTAGCCAGATCAAAATAAAGCAAAATATTGGCATTATGCAGATGAGTTCATAGTTGGCTTCTAATCTTGTTTTCTCATAAAAATGAGTGAAGGATGCTCTTTAAAATTTCTAAATGAATTATGTATTTCCAAACAACTTCTTTCAAAGAGTAAAAACAACCCAGCAGCTATTCCCAGAAATTGTTGCTGTTAAAGATCTGGAGTTTTCGTGGAAGCAGGGCCCATTATATTTTCCCTTAGCAGCTAGCATAGAGTTTAAATATTCAGTAAACACATATAATATCTATTTTTAGATGAACCAATAAATTCATACTTACTTGCTGGGTTTAACTGTCCAGAAGTCCTGTGAGCATCTCATGCTGAACCTTCCTTATGTGCTCCAACCCACAACCTGCTTCTGATCCAATAGTGGCTTTTTTTGTTTATATGGTTGGTTTTTACTGTTTTTCAGTGAATAGTAGCCAGGCCTTTCCAGGTAGGCCAAATCCTGCCCATTGTCCCTTCTGTGTCATGTACCCTGTGGAGTCCCAACTGCCACCTCTCTGAGGTTGCCTCCATCCCCACTTCAGCCATGGGACAAACAGACTCTTATCTCACTAGTTGCAAAGGCCAATATCTGACTAAAAATGGACTAAAAGCAGTTTATAATGGACAACTGTTGAGGTTCTGTGCCTGAGAATGGTTGGAAATACCCTAAGGTGACAAGAGCAAGAAGGACAGTAAATCCTCCTCGCCATGTGTTCTACTTTGTGATCTTTTTTCTGTGTTTTATAGCAGCATTTTCTCTGTGGTTCTTCCCACCTGAATTTTACAGCATAGAGTTACGTGCCTGTGCAGATCAGCGGATGGCACAGAAGGGCCCTTTGCCATTTTCCTAAGATACATGGATACGTTGAAGCATAGCATGTATGTAAACTCAGAGACTCTTAAAATCAGTCCATGTGGAAGTGTCCGAGATAATCAGATGACCTCCAAATGGTAGGTGAGTAAGAACCATACCATCTGCCCCGGTCTTAGCAGTGGCTATCGGGCCACCCCCCACCCCCAGCACTTGTTATCTTCCAGTAGGCTTGCAGTCTGCCAACTACCCACTGTCGTCCTGGGGCTCCAAAGAGAGAAAGAGAGTGGGAAATGGCTGGTGGCATGAAAACAATTCTCAACTTCTTTCAGTTTGCCCAGAGTATTCAGGCAGGGTGAAGGAGCCCCGGTGAGTGTTATTTTCATTTGTGCCAAACAATGTGTGAAACTGAAGTTTTGACAATGATATTGATAAGAAAAAAGTTAATTGGAATAATTGTTTTATTCATATTGCTGAGTATATGTGGGTACAAACGCAGATGGTAATTTGTATCAATATTTGTATATTGTTGAATACATGCGTGTATATATTCAGATGATAATTTTTTGTCAAATAGGAATTTCATTAAAATCATAGTTAATAGAACATAATTTTAGGTTTTTAATATTTCCAAAACAAGGTGACATAAAATTTCTAATGCTTATCTTTTGGGGAAAAAAAAAGTAGCTGCTATTGTAAAATGTGTCTCTTTTCATTCTTTGTGGTGAAACATGACACTGTTTTTAATGAAAGAATGATGGGAGCTGAGAAAATGTAATGTGACCACCCTCCATCAGTTTTTGGTTTATTTCCTTTCTATGCTTTGCATGTCCTTAGTCATGAGTCCCTCAGCAAAGTTTGGAAAATGGAAAACCACACTGCATTGAAAATATTGCCCAGATGAGGTGTGGAGTGGTGGAGTTTGTGCTCCTAAGCCACAACATGGAGTAGAGAAAGAGTCACCGCCAGACAGAAATGGCAGTAGCCAAAGAGTAAGCACTAGTCTAGAGGTCAGAAATCTTCATTCTCATTCTGGCTCTGTCACTGACTAGTTATGAAAGGGAGTCTTCAACTTCCTTAGGCACCAAGTAGAGATTAAAAATTTTCTCCTTCCTCAAGAAATGTGGAACACCAAAGAAAATAATATACATGTGGTACTATGAAAACTGTACAATACTATATCAAAATATAGGCGCTATCTTAGGAAACCATGTTCTCCTCAGGCAAGTGAGATATGAGTGGGCGTGAGACGGTCCTGACAATATTCGACCATAGTGCCGGGGCTTCCAAGGCTGCTCTTGCTGTCAGCTCGTCGTAAGACTAATGTGGAGGAGGCCCAGTCAGTGGCTGCAATAGTCACCTCTCTGAAGGAGGCTGTGTGAAGTGGGCGCTTGCCTGCCGTGGAACTCTCACCACTACCAGGGGCAAGCTCTTCCACCCCGGTCCTGCTCTGGACATCTAGCATGGATCGTGGGAGGAAGAGATGGCCTGTATGAGTTGGTACAGATTGACTAGGGGGCCACATGTTAGGGAACACCAAGAGCACACTGTGCCAATGCTATAGGCCTCTGAAGCCTATTGAAAGTATTTAGGATAATCCCCAAATTCCTCCTCTTAAAAAAAATCCATCACACAGTACATAAGCAATTCACGTTTATTCATAGCCAAAGTTGAGCTGGCCCTAATGGTGCAAGCTTGTAATCCCAGTACTCTCAAAGGCTGAATCAGGAAGATCTCGAGTTATAGGACAGCCTAGGCAATTTAGTAGTTTAGTATTTTGAGAACTTGTCTCAAAAATTTTAAAATAAAATTGGTCTGGGAACGTAGCTTAGTGTGAAGGTGCCTGAGCTTGATCCCCAGTACCACATAAGAAAAAATAGCCAAAGTTGAACTACCACAATGAAAAATAGCTTCAGTAGGATATTTGAAATAACCTGACAAAATTTCAAGAGACTTTCTTCATGAAAATTGCAAACATCTGTTTGCCATAATGGGGTTCTTGGTTCATGCTATTGCCCCAGTAATCAGATTTTTGCATGTTGAAAAGCATCTCTACCCAAGACTTGATCCTAAGAGCCAGCAGTCCACGTGAAATATGTGATGCTGCTTGTTGGTTCTTCCTCTGCATGAAGAATTGAAAAAACACCACATAGGGAGACATAAAGCCATAAAATCTCAGGGCCACGCACAAAAAATGACTCTGGAAGATATTTAATACTTAATTTGTATTCTGTTGAAGGTTAACACAAAAACCTTTGAGGGTACAGAAGAAATGAAGGCTTCTGGAAGGAAGAATTATGAATTCTTCCCATGAGAAATGTGTTCCTTTCCTGTTATTTCTCATCAAGAAAACAAAGAAAATATTGGAATTCATCTCAGGTCAAATGTTTCAGAACTATTTAGGTGGACTCTGTTTGCACAGAGTCTTGCCAACCTAAAACAAATGTAAACCTGTTTGATGATAAAATATATTAATGAGTACATCACAGGACTGCTTGCTTTCTGTAGCCATAACCTGGGCAACTAGAAACATTCATTTGCCAACTCATTTAGTTATTGACTTGATTATCCAAATATTTGAACAGGGAGGTACAAAATCATCAAGAGTGAACAGTCTATCACTAGCAGTTCTTCTTCAGGAAAGATGATGTGGCAGGGAGTGTTGGTAGGACCCAAGGACCAGAGTGATCTTTTCAGTGTGTTATTCAGATCATCTCACTTCTTTGATCAAAATTCTAGCGGCTTCTCATCATGTTTGGAACAAAATCCAACCTCCCTGCTGTGGTCTTAGAAGATCTGGCCCCCGGTGACCTCTGTCGTTACTGCTATGCCCCATTCATGGTGCTTCATTCATGATAGACATGTTCTTCTGTCTCCAAGAAATGGAAGGTATCTCAGGAACTTGGGACCCGCTGTCCTTCTGTCCAGGGCACTGTTCCTCTTATTACCTCTATAGTTTGCTCACTTCATTCACTTCTCTGCTTGTGATGCATTCTTCGAGATGCTTCTGTCAACCCTCCTGTCTGAGTAGCTCCTTGCGCTCCTACATGTGCCAGCTTTGTTGTTGTTGTGCTTTGTATTGTTATACTCTGACATTATTTTCTTAATGTATCTGTGACTTGTCCGTCCTGCCCTCTTCTGTTGGAATACAAAGCTTTATGCAGGAAGAGACAGGACCTACTCTAGAGGGAACAGTAGAAGAACATAATAGTATGAACGTAGTAGCCTCAGAAGCAGAAGAAAAAGAAACTGTTGAATGAGCAAGTGAAAGATGAGAGGAGTGACATGCAAAGATTGAGGTGGGGAAAGTGAAGTAACGTCTCATAAAGGAAAATTTCGGTCCTTCCGCTTCGCTTTCTCATAGCTACCTGTCCATAATTCATAGAACTTGTTCTCTCTCCTCCTTCAGCTTGTAGAGGAGGCATAAGAAGAGCAAGCCAAACCTTTTCACGCAGTAGGCCTGGGATGGAGCCTGAGGTTCTGAATGTCTGAGAGTCTCTGAGCTGATGCCAGTGCTGCAGGTTAGCCGACCAAGAGAGGACAGGAGTCGCAAAGCCACCATCCCCACGTGACGTGGCAGCTCCCAGCTCCCCTGCTTTTCCTCTCAGCTTTCTTTCTCTATCTTGGGTCTCAAGTGAGGTAAAATCCTGATCAGTGAGAGGAAGATGGAGAGGTTGTCTGACGGGAGGTTCAGGCATGAACCACCTGCCTCCCCCAGGGATGACGGAGACACTTTCATCCCGAATTAGTTCCCATGAATATCTCACTCTATGTTTCCTTTTCCTCTAGCTGTAGAAAAAAGACAACTTTGGCAAGCTTGTTGTCTTCGTGGTGATTAACGATCATTTGAGAATTTCCTAAACAGTTCAAAGTTCCACGATAGCCAGTGGAATGCAAGAGTGGATATACTTTTCCAGTAGAAAACAAGAACTACGTGTTAAAATAACACTAAGTGCCCTATGCTTCTGGTCCTCCTCAATATTTCCATCAAAATAAAAAAAGCAGTTTCTTTCTGAGCTTCATTTATAAATACCAAGTGAAGGCTCAAGAAAACACTTGGTAAGGCCATGAAATCTCACTTTTGTTTTTGGAGATAAGTTCACAGAACATCAGAATGGCTAGGTCTGTGAGTCAGTGAGCTCTGAGCGCTTTCTTCCTCCCCGTGATGGCTTGTGGTCTATAATATTTAGACAAAAAAAGTATTTGTCAAATAGATGGAGGTGGATTTTTGGTGTGATGCTAGTCACCGTTAAAAGCTGCGTGTCTCTGTTGTATTTGTTTCTTCATCCACAGCTCTTTATTCAGTACCACAGAGCAACCCCCAAATGAGTGGGTGAGGAGTGGGACTTGGTGAGAGAATATCCCAATAAATGGAGAATTGTCCTGGGTTCATAAGATGCGGCAGTGTCCCTGCTAAGTAGAGACTGAGTCACGCTGTGGTTGCATCTTGCAGGCTACCCTCTCTCTGCAGATGTGGCGCACCTCTTTTTTTGTTTGTTTGTTTGTTTGTTTCAGGGTGTTTACTCACATCTTCTCTTTACTACCAAGCTCCCAACTCCAAAAGGAGCAAACTGGCCCCTCTGATCCCCACCTAGTGTTTCTAATGTAAAAGCTTGAGCTCTGTTTCCATTACTGTTCCTCCCAGGCAGACAAACAGAAAAGAAGCGAAGCCCAGCCCAGAAGCATGCGTCCCGAGTGCGGGTTGTAACTTGGAAACCAGATACCAGTTTCCCACCCACCTGTCACAGCCTAGTATGCAAATTCGTAACTTTATCCTCTCAAGGAAGTATTATGATATTAATAAAGGTAGTATCCATGCGCTAGCTTGCAGCTGTAAGGAGAGAAGAGCCGCCCGCCCTGGGGTCCGTGTCACTGCAAACTGTGTTCTATTCTATGAGAGGGAAGTCCTCAGCACCACATTTGCAGGCAAGGCAAAGAAAGGCTTCAATCATTTGTCCTTACTGCAGCACCTGCAGGCAAAATTGAAGCTTAGTACAATGATTGTTAAAGCAAAAAACAAGAAAATCTTGGGATACGGACAATTATTGCTCCATTCTGAGATAAATAAATTGAGCAACAGAAACGTAAGTAACTTGCTAAAAGGTACACATTTGATAACTGGCAGACTAAAGGCTAAAATAAGTTTTATTTTTATGGAAGAAATGTCAGATTGTTTTATAATTGTGTCACTTTCTTTCACTGAACTTTAATATTAACTGCAATTAATCCTTAGAAAAATTTTCACAGAGATCCAAATCATCTGGTTCCTACCATGTTAAAAATCGTGTATTTTAGGTTAATCTAAAGGTATCAATAAATCGTGCTTTTTGTCCCAAAGTCAATGTTTTTGGAATACAAGTATTCATACAGAGAAAAAAGATCAAATGTATAAAGGTACTTCTTTTTATATTCTATTTTTCCCATTTTATTGATATGCATAAGTGCAAAATTTAGGGTTTACAATGAAGTTTAGCATTTTGTGCACCTACGTATCTTGTCAAGGTGACAAGGACTTTCCCACTCTGAGGTTTCTTGTATGTTTAGAAATTTTGCTAAGAACAAATTTTGCACTTCTGAAATATTTGTGTCAATCTATTTAGGAGGTGCCTTATGACTTTGTTATACAAACTGAATAAAAGTAGCTACTGATGAGATCTTCCTGTATGAGGTCTAAGGTCATGGGCAGACATTATTAATATCTTTATGGACCTGGGAAGTACCATTTCACACCTACCCATTTGCTGAAAAGGTAGCTGCATGCAAGACACCTCAGTACTCCTTCTAACCCACTCTGTTATCCGTTATCACAAACATATGATTTCTATTGAGCATCCTAGAGTTGAACAATTAGTCTTCTACACCTTCGAACAAAATCCCAAAAGCTTATGAGTAATATGTAAATTTTGCTTGTTATTGCATTTTTCCAGAGAAACTCTATGTCTAGCATGTTTCTCCTGGTCTTTAACAACTTTGGTTTTCTTGTGGTCAAAACAAAGGCATGTTTTGAGGCCCCCCACTGGGAGGATCACACAGTTGAGCCATCCTGGGCAACTTAGTGACTTAGTGGGATCCTATGTCAGGATTCTATTTATTTATTTATTTATTTATTTATTTGAGCTGAGGATTTAACTTAATGCACCAAAGCCCTAGGTTCAATTGCCAGTGCTAGAAGGAAGGACAGAAAGAAAAAAGAAGGAGAAGAAAAGGCAGGAAGAAAGGGAAGAAGAAAGGAAGAAAGAAAGAGTTCTTGTCCTTTCTATGTTATTGTTAACAGTAAATTCATCTCTAAAAGCTAAAAACTAAAAGCAATATTACTAAAGAGAAAAGATAGTTCTTTCTCTCAAATATTTGTTTTTTTTTTCTTATATGCTACGTAGAAGATTTAATTGCTGTGATTCGGATCAGATTTCAAAGAAACAGCTTTAAGACTAAGAAAGTAGAAAGCAAAGGTTAGAGGGTGAGATCATTAATATACAGTCGCTGGGTTTATTTGGTTGGTTGTTTACAACCCAAGGGATTGAACCCAGTGCCTTTGTGCTGAAATATATCCTCAGTTTTTTTATATTTTAATTTTCTTTTTGAGTATCCGGGATTACAGGTATGCACCACTATGCCTAGTAATTTCTGCTCTTACAAACATCTGCTTTTTTAAATTGTTGTTTTGTGTCTATGGAAGTGCTTTTAAATATTATTAGTATGATGCCACTTCTTTAAGATCACACTAAAGTGTGTTATCAAACATAATTATAGGTATAGATTTGTAGAGGGAAGGCCTGCAGTATTGAAAATTATGAGGAAAAAATTTTTTAAAAAACTAAAGCTAAATATATTTATGAGAATATATCAGTGACCTATAACATGAACTTTATCATTTCTTCTATAAACAAGTCAATATTCCATAATGTTTATGACCTCGGGCTGTGGAATTGGCAGATCTGGATCAAAATCCAAGCTTTGCAACTGACCTAACCAAGCTTCCTTGAGCTCTGTTTCCTCATGTGTAAGAAGGGCTGATAATGATTTGTACGTTTTCATGGGAGTTCTGAAAGTACCGTAGGATAATGTTCTTTATATAAAGGAGAGAGTTCAAGTAACGTCTAAATATATGTGTGCTACTGTAATGAATGGCGCCCCCCACTCCCGGCCATTGCACTGAACTACCTCTCCAGGCCCATATTTTAAATTTTATTTGATGTAGACGTCATTAAGCCTAGTGATTTTAACTTTCAATCTTCTTCCTCTCCTCAGTACTCCCAGAGCACTAAGATTACAGGCATGAACCACCATATACAATATATTATTTTTATCACTGTCTTATTATTGATGGCAATATCTTGTACTAGAAGAGCAACCAGATGGCTATGAACCTACTGTAAGAAAAAAGATTTCTGAAATAAATAAGGGTTCTTTGTTCAATATTGAAAGTAAATGCTGCGTTTACTAAATTGGTATATGTAATTTGTTCATCTGATTTAGTAATCAGCTAGCTCCATTTTAGAAGTAGTGAAGTTAATTGGTTAAACTTGAATCCCTTCTCACAGGGATCTTGGCGTTAGCTTTGTACCTAGCCCCTCCTCCTGTCCAGCTCTTTTATCTCAAGCTTCTTTTATTTTTCTTCCACATTACCAAGGATTGAGAGCCCCTTTGTGCACAGCTTGAAGCTCCGTGTAGCCACCCTTGTAACAAACTCTGGCATTGTTTACTTGCTCTTTTTCACCTGTGTCCCCTTCCTCTCTCCCTCCGATCACCCAGCCCCCATGCATACACACCTTCTCACCTGCAGAAGAGACCTCCGCTGCTCTGTCAAGTCACAAAATTTTCTGAAAAACTGCATTTCCTTTTGCTTTTGTTCCTGATAGGAAGAGCTATTTTTCCCCCCAGGAAGCCCTGTCACTGAGATGGGAAAATACGTTTCAAGGCCAGTCACCACGGGAAAGACAGTCCCCAGTCTGGAAAAAAGCCAAATGCTTCCTTTAGAGATGCTGTTGTTCACTTTGACGCCCCACTGGACTTGCCAGCAGCTCTCTTCTCCAAAGCTCTGGCATCCAGGCCGGGCAGCATTAACCTAGAGGCATGGTTCTTCCTCTTCCCGTTGTAGACCAGATGTGGTATTCCCCCTCGGCACAGTAAGTCTCCAAAGATGGCGGGTTTTCCCTCCTTTGTGTCAATTAGCTCTCTACTTTCTAATTTACTTTGCCGTCATGTTTTTCTGAAAACCATGCGGGATCTGAGATTTCCTAATTTACACTCTGTGTTTGTCTACACAAGCGTGCTACACACATAGGAGAATGACTCGCCAAAACCATCCCGTCTTCATTTTTATGCCAGCTGCACATGAGCAGCTCAATTTGTGGTTTTTGTGTTCTTGTTATCCTCAGTTGTAGGTCGTGCTGGGACTTCCAGGGTGTTGGGGAAATTCAAAACCAGGGAAAGGAAAACTAAGAGGCCCAATGAAGCTTCCCTTGTCCCTTCCAGGAAAGGAGCAAATCCCACCTTGGGGGACTTGATGATCATGATAAACAGTGGCTTATGATAGGATGGCTTTTTAACACCAGGACTAGCTAACCGACTGGGCAAGTTGTAGCAGCTGGAATCTCTTGAATCCAAGGCACATTGAAGTCTCACACATCCTGACCCTTAGTCCACAGGGCTTGTTCCTTTCACCATTTTCTAAGGCATTTTCTGGGTGAATTGTCTGACGTGGACTTTCTCCATGTCTGTTAGTGAATCAACCAATTTAGATGATTTGCTCAAGTTATTCAGTTGGGGTCGTGACTGGTTGAATTTTTTTTTTTTTTTTGGAAACTTGAGTAAGACCCCTCTCTTTTTTGGAAAGAAAGTTGGAAACATTTCAGTCCTCTGTAAAGGCTTCGAATTTTGAGAGTGGCCCAGGAATCAAAGGTGAGAACAGATTGTATGGAACTGGTTCCTCCAATGGATTGCCATGAAATCAAGTCTGTATCATAGTCTCATATATGGAATTTAAAGGATGAAGCAATATTAAGAATTAGGGAAGATGGTTGGAGTATCTCAATGTTGTGCTAGCACTGGCCCTCACATGTGCTTTTTCTGGCCTTAGTTTCTTTTATCTTTTCTCTGACAATTTCTGGTCCTTTGTTTTTATTCTTAGTGAGCAAATTTGTAAGTAAATAACTTAGCAATCTATTTTGTGCTGCTATAACAAAATAGCTGGGTAGTGCATTATGAACAGAAATTTATTTCTCCTAATCCTGGAGGAAGAGAAGTCCAAGATTAAAATACCAGCATCCGCTGAGAACTTCTTTGATGCATCATCAAATGCAGGAGACTGAAGGGCACAGATAAAGGACACACTCAGCCTTTTATGATGGTTAATCTCAGCCAAGAGAGCAAGACCCTCGTGATCTGGTCACATCTCAAATGCCCCACTCTTATAATGGTAATTAAATTTCGTCATACATTTTAAAGGGGACAGACACGCAAGCCACAGTGCCAACTTTCTGTAAACATATTTAACAAGTTCAGAGGGAACTCATTATTTCTGTGGCATTCAAAACCCTGAACTCACCAACAGCCTCTCAGTTACACCACTCCCCACATTTGCTAGAATATGTGCAGTGGTCAAATATGCTTCTCTTTGGCCCCTTGACTTTGTTGTTTCTTAAAATGATCTTGTCCCCTCCACCTCTGTCAAGATGCTGCCCATCTTACTCGTGTGTGACCAGGGACAAGTCATTAAATGTGCTGGTACTTTCTTTATCTGTGGAAAGAGGATACTTGAATGAAGCAGTAAGGATGGGCTTCGTAATACAGTAGCAAAAAAATGAGCTTCAGATGTCAGTGACTGAATAGGATTGAAGTTTGCTGCTCTTGTATGTAATGTATCTAGCATGGACCAGTGAGGAGACCTGCTCTTCCTGGTTATACACCAAGCCAGAAAAACTGGGCATGAGGATCAAGGTAATTTTGAGAGGTGGCTTAGAACTCACATAGGTTCTGCTCAGAATCCGTTAGTCAAAGCGATTACATGGCCACATCTAACTTCAAAGAGAGTGGAGAAAGGTAATCTTAACACTTCCTAGAGGAAGTAGTGCTAAAATATTTATGAGACGCTTCAGTGGTAATCTCAGGCCTCTGTAAAAGTACATGACAAACCCTAAAGCACCATTCACGTGCAAGGTGGTGTCAGGATTCTTCCTCTTTGCAGGAGCTGAAGCAGCTGCCATGCTCTAGTATGGCTAGGGAGGGAAAATGGGATATATGGTATAAGTATGTACCTTTAAATAAAGTTGTACTACTACTGTTCTATGTTATGGCTATACTTTAACCTACTGAGGTACATTCATGAATGGAAATTTCCTATAAAATAATTCAAAAAGACTTTGGTTTCCTGGAGCTCCGCTCACAGAGCAGTTATCTGCTTATTTCTCTCGGACCTGTGAGCTAAATGCTGTGTCAAGTGCCTTTCAGTGGTTCAGTGGTAGAACAAAATGGATATACTGCATCAATAGCACAGTTGAGTCTCCCAGTTATACCCGCATTCCCTCGTGACAAATATGCTCTCAGATGGTACACCAACAGTTTCTCCAAGTCGAAAACAGCATGTTCTTAGACTAGGGTTGTTGGTTTTGTTTGTTTGTTTGTTTGTCTGATAGATTCAGTTGTGCAACAGCTAATCCTCAATAACATTCCACATAAACCCCATGCCTCTTCTCTTTTCTGTTCCTTCTTCAATACTTGAAGCTAATGCGATGTCGTAAATATTTCACTAGTGACAGTCATTATTTCTTAGTGATCTATGGTCCTTATAATAATTTCAACACTGCATCTTGTAATATTTAATTTAAAACCCAAATTTTTTCACTGAATTCCCACTTATATCATCTATAGCTATTGTCTTTCATATTCTCCACTTTCCTTTATTTACTTGTTTTTGAGACGGGGTCCCCATATGTAGCCCAGGCTTGTCCTGAACTCACTATCGAGCCCAGAATAACCTTGAATTCATGGCTATCCTCCTGCCTCCTGCGGTCTGCAACTGCAAACAGAGCAGATCAGAAAACTGGTGAACTTAGTCTGGCTCCTTCCTTTTTCATCAGCTCAGAACAAAGGAGAGAGTTGCATCTGCCCCGGGATCTCACCTGTCCCTGCTGTCCTCCCTGTGTTGGTGACAGTGGCACTGAGCTTAGAGATCTTAAAGTGTTCTTATACCTTTCATTATCCTTAGTGTTTTGAACGTCTCTCATTTGTGTCTGCTTTTGTGGGCTTTGGCACAGTTTTTAAGGAGCCCTCTTGAATTGCTTTTCTGTGCTGCGACAATCATTGCATCTTCTGCGTCGTAGGGATCTAAATATGGTCACGCACTTCTCTTCTGCTGGTTGTGATGGGACAGTGCGCTTCCAGACACGGGTTTGTTTCATAAAATTTGGGCTACTCCCCGTGGCTTGCTGCCGCTGAGCATGGAATTTTCTTCCCTTTCCTTGAAGAAGCTACTGCTTGAGAGAGCTCCCATTTTTTTTTCTTTCATCCCACAGATCATTTCCATACAGCCCACTCGATATTGCCTGGCAGCACAGGGGCCAAGAATAGCACGGAGAACTGAAAGAGCTGCAGCTTCCCCTGCCTCGTGTACTCGGGAGCTGAGCTGCTAACAAGTGGCAGAAGGGATGCAGTTGACTGTCCCTTCCCGTCCTCTGCCTTCCCCCTGGTGCTGGTGGTAGTGAGAGGGCAGAAGGGCACGTGGAGACGGGAGAGTGAGCGGCTGGACCAACCTCCACTGGGAACAGTCGGGAACTGGCCTTGACTCTCCCACCTCCCACAGCCTCTCTTCACCCCACAGTGGCAGCTGCACAGAGCTGCCAGCCAAGGAGAGACACTTCACAAGTAGCCTCCAGAATGTTCCCCCCTCGCCCCAAATTCCTTCATGTTTGGGTACTAGGAACCTATCTCATTGAAGTGTCCATCTTGCTCACCTCACAAAGAGGCTGAGGTTTCCCTGACATTTCTGGGAGGAAAAGCATGGATGTCTTTCAAGGGATACATAAATATTTAAAATTATGCCCATGGCTCTTCCCAGCCACCGTGACATCTGTTCTTTTCTGGTCAGCAGAGACGATTGCTCTCCTGCAGAAGGGAACAGACACACATTTCAAATAAAAGAAAGAACAACACTGCTTCTTTGTTCCAGAAGAAAAGTTCAGTCTAGCCAGGAAATATTTGCCAGCACCAATGAGAACGACTGTCCCCATCCTACCCTCATAATCGCTGCCAACCATGCCTTCTCTCTGAGTTCTGGCCGTACCCCAGAAAGCACTGTTTCTGCTGTAAATAAGTGTTGGTCCATTGTGAACAGATCTTCCTGAATCTCCAAGCACATAAGAATGTGCTGCCTAGAAAGTAGAAAAATCGTTTGTTGATGTGACCAAAGCCTCAGTTTCCTCTGGATAAGACAAGTGCCCCTGTTTTTGCAGCTGCAGAGACCTCAGTCTCTATAGCCCTTAGATATTGTCCTCGGCTCCAGAGAGTTCAGCAGCTGAGCGTAGGAGCCCTAACGCACTCAGACGCCCCATCTCCCCAAGGGGAGATTGGTAATGATGTCTTTCCTTCTCAACCTGCGACAGGGTAGAGGAGGGCAAAGAGAGAACCGCTGGCACAGTTAAAGCAAAAATTTTACCCGTTACAGATTCATTCTCTCCCTGCCTCTCATTTCCATATTTTGTCTTCATGTTTCAACAATGTACTTCTGAAAGCCGCGGGCCAGGCCAGTGTGACAGGCTTGATAACAGTGAATCTAGGACGTGAAGACCAGGCCGGACATGTAAAGAAATGATGACCCTCAGAGAGCTGGGCCTTCTGATGACAAGGGACATGGCTGGTTGGCCGCTAGGTGAGCAGAGATGTCACTCCCCTAATCTGGCCAGATATCAGCTTTCATGAATTGGATGCTGCCATCTCCATCTCCCCAGGGAGAGAGGCTCTTTGTTTTTATTTTGAACCTAATTGTGTGAGGAGCAGCTCACAATTAGTGGCTCCCTCTCCGCCCGCTCCTCCCCCGCTCCCATACGGACTGCATACAGATGAGAGGTGGCAAGCTGCTCCGGGAACCCCTCACCTCGCCAGGCCCTCAGGTCTGCGAGGAGCGCCACCGTGTTTCTTACAGTTCAACCCTTCACAAAGTAAACAGGCTCTGAGCAGGTAGTGTGTCATCGCCCCCCACGGTTCTGGGGATGCCCACAGCTGTGACACTCAGATGGTACACAGGCCCACACATGCTTGGATGTTCTGCTCTGCTCTGCTCTGTCCAATCCTCCCATCTGTGACTTTACGGATTGCTGAATTGAAAACAGAGAAAGAAAACAAAAACTGCTCACCTGGGCTCTGCTTTTGCCCAGACTGGTATTGTCGAGTCAGGGACTCGGGAAGACCATGCGAGCCTCACTGCTTTCCTGTTTCACAAGCTGTGACTGCCTGAAGTTTAAAAGGCACAAGTGAGATACAAATAACACAGTGGCACCTGACCAAACACATGCTTGTGCTTTGTATAAAATTTGCCTTCATATTTAGCTATTTGGTCAGAATCTCCGAGACAAGCCCGTAACCATTAAAACTTGTGACTGCATGTTAATATGATAACAGTCTGCTATTTAAAAACAAATGCAAGAGGGGCTGGAGGGCACAGCTCAGCAGTTAAAGTGCTTGCCTAACAAGTGCAAGGCCCTGGGTTCAATTCTCTAGCACCACATAAACCCGATTTCCCTGTAATCCCAACACTGGGTAGGCTGTGGCAGCAGGATTACATGTGTTTAAGTGCAGCTGAGGCTACACACTGAGTTGAGGACCGGCCTGAACTATAGAATGAAACTCTGTCTCAAAAAATAAAAAGCAAAAAGACAAATAAATAACTATGCAAGCAGTTAGAGGAGGCATGATGGAGATTTGCATTGTTGCTTTGGAAATGGTCATCACTTCTGCTTGACTTTTTTTTGGCTTAGCCTGGACTGATTCTTCTCCTTTTCACTTATGTTATCTTAGAGTTGGTTCACTAAGGTAAAGTAAATGTAAAGACAGAGAGTACTGCTTCGGATTTATTCAAACTGGTATGTGATGTCTCAGCAAAGACATAGGGGAAGTCTCATTGTGTCATGCAGACAATTAAAAGGGCTTGGAAAGTTTTATTTGGTTTGTTGTTGACAGAAGTTAAGTCCCCAGGTGGCTGTTAATTTTTCCGGGTGGTTCCCAGAGGAAAATCAAGCCAACTCAAGGCAACAGATATCCCTGGGAAACTTTTATGAATTGGACAGTAGGAAAAAGATAAGCCATGATCTCAGTTCTGATTTCATTTTTTAAAGTTTTATTTTTACTTATTTTGGTGGGGTGGAGGCTCCTTTCCCATGAAAGGAATATTTCTTTTGATTGAAAAACAAACAAACAAACAAACCTGTGTCCAGTTGGGAAGATAAATGGATCAGGAGGAGGTCAGAGAGGCAAGGAGATTTCTAGACAAGATGAAAGCCATTGACCTAGAATTGGCTATCTCATTGTTCCATTGGAGTAATCAGGTAAACAGGGGCAGGCTGTCAGGAGCTCTTACTATTGGAACTAAATTTTCATTGATAATACTGGGACAAGATTTTTATGTGACTGTGCAGTTATACAGATGTTGTTTAGTTTTATATTTTGTCTTCTACTTTAATAAAGATTTTAATTTCTTTAAAAATACAAATCATGGAATAAAGTAAATGAGAAAAACTTTGGGCATAAAATATTCTTGACATGATCATTGAAAAGATGAAAATTTAAAATACATATTAGGGTGCTTAACACAGGCAAATAACATGAAAGTTTGGGATAAGGATATGACATTTGGCAGTTCCCTTTTATTTGATGGACAGGAATTCTTGAAAGAGAAATTTATGAGATTCAGTTGAGCTATTTCAGTTATGGGACAACCCTTGGCTACTTCGCTTCTGGCTTCTAATCTTATGCATTATCTATGTAATCTGTCTTAACTCCAGACCCCTTCTTGCGTCACAGGCTCTGTAACCAGATTTTTGAACTCCTGATTAAGAAAAACACTGTACTGATGGATAACCTAAGTGCAAATGATTTCTTTATTTATCTGTAATTGAAATTAGGATCCAGGCACAGTCTCTCTGTGATCATCAGCCTGGGCAATTTTGTGAGAATCTGTGTGAGGCTGAAGTTCTGGACAGGGCTTATTGGGGCCAAATGGCCAGAATAAAATGAAAAGGAGAGATCCTTGGGGTTCTACACTGCAGTCTTGGATAATGGACAGTGGGCTTCATTTAATAGAGTCCTTTGCACACAAAATTGTAGAAGAGAGTTGCATATTAAACGCATACTGGCAGTGACTTCTAAAGTGCAAAATATTATTTATGTCAGTTCTGTGTGATAGGAATTGCCAAGATATGATATTTAAATTCTTCATTGTGGAGGTCATGAGTCTCTGGAACTTTTGTTTCCTTTCTGGTCCTGTCTCTGATATTTGTCTCTTTTCACAGGACAGCTTCTGAGAGCAGAAAAGAATCAGCAGGCACACACACATACGCTCAGAGCTACCAATGGGCTTAGTTTGAAAACAAAGTGTTTAATAAGGAAAAATAGCTTGCATTTCTTGTGCACTGACTTGTGCCAGGTCCTGTTCTAAATACTTTCTCTAAATAATCTCATTTCTTCCTCACTTCAAACAGAAGCAAAGAAGAGCTACTGTCATGCGCATTTAGCAGATGGGGAAACCGAGGCAAGGAACAGGGATTCAGTCAGTCTGATTCCTGAGCACTTATCCACTAAGCTACTAACAGAGTGCGGATCCACACCAGGCACTGGGGTAGACATCAGGAATACGTGAGCATACGATGTTTAAATGTGTTATCGAAATTTGACCATAGAATTGAATAAATGTCTTTTACCTGTGTATCAGATTTTTTAGGCTGCTTAGAGGTTACCATAACAACTTGGAACATTATTGACTGTGATGGTCAGCAAATAGAATTAAATAACTTGGTCTCCAGTGACAGTGGAACTGCTAATATCCTTCAGCCTTTACAATCACAGCATTTTTGAATTTGACCTTTATTATATTTTTATTAAGAAGTTCATTCTTTGATGACTTTTTAGCTTATATGCATCAAACATATATCAATCAGAACTTAATTATGATACATTAATATATTAATGTACTTAATAGTTAAAATAGTCATATATATCACTCAGCATTAGATACGTAATCGTATTTGAATTTAGTGACAATTATTGTTCATAAATCGGTGGTAGTGTGGCGGTTCTTCGTGACCTTGGCTGGGCTGATTCATCAGTTGGTGGTCAGTTACAAGTTGGATACTTGGTTCTGATGGTGAGCTGAGTTTTTTCATATGTTTGAATGTTGCGGCTGTCAGTTGGTGTGCCTCAGTTGAAACAATTCATTTCTTCATTGCGTGATCTCTCAACATCAGCAGCTTAGCTGGATGCTTCCGTGGTGGCCCAGCAGAATTCCTTTGGGACAGACTCCTTCCTCAGGCCGGCACCGGCAGCGTCACTTCCATCTGGTCATCAGAGCAAACCCCAAGATACTTTAGATTTAAGAAGGAAGAAAATAGACTCTCCTTTTAGGTGGGAGAAAATCACATTGAAAAAGAATATGGGGGCTAGAGGAATAGCATTGCAGTCAGAGTGCTTGCCTAGCAAGCACAAGGCCCTGAGTTTGATTCTCCAGCACCACATAAGCTGGGCATGGTGGTTCATGCCTGTAATCTTAGCAGTGAGGCATCTGAGGCAGAAGGATTGCTGTGAGTTCCAGGTTAACAGAGACTGCATAGTGAGTTTGCAATGAGCCTGGACTGCAGAGTGAGAAAAAAGAGAGAAAAGAACATAGGTGATACATGTTCAGGAATAAGAGAAAACACCCTTGAAAACAATGTGCCAAGCATTGTGAGTTAGATGCTATCATAATCACTTTAGAGGTTAAAAATAGTTGTGAGTAGCATGCCCAATAAATCATAAAAATAAGCAGCAGTTTCCTAGCGGTTAAAGAGTAAATTATTGAATGAGAAAGAGAAATTTAGATAGGTCAAAATCCAAAGCTTTTGTAATTTTAATTTATCCCTTTTTTCGAGACAGAGTTTTTCCCTGTATTCCAGGCTGGTCCTGACTCACTATATGGGCTGCGCCAACCTCCAACTCACAGCAATCCTTCTGCTTCAGCCTCTCGAGTGCTCAGATTATAGAAATGCACATACATACCCAACTAATTTTTGTGTAGTGCAAGGAGATCTAAATCAGGATCCTGCACTTCTGGGGTAAAGCTCTACCCAGTTAGCTATACCAGTAAGCCCCCAAGCTTCTTTTTTAAAAACCCACATTACTAGGTTCTCGAGGCTTTCAAATACTCTGTTTTTAAATGATCTTTTTCCAAAATAAAAGTAGTGATTGAACATGAAGAGATAACAGTGTATGAAATTCAACCATAGTAATAGCCTACTCATTTCCATTGGCTTATAACCATGAGTAGTTTTGATCATGCGACATTTCTTTAATTAAACAGAAAATAACCCTTAGTGGTAGCTACATATTATTGATGTTTTCATCTCTGTCTGCACAGATTACAGCTAGCATTAGGTGTTTCTGTGTGATATCACTGTAAAGCTTCCTGATCATCAAGGGCACCTGGAATTCTCACCTGCAAAACTTGTCGTAGTCCTTGAAAATATTTGGTGAAGGTAGGGGACACGACTAGCAGTAGCTGTAGAGTAGGATTAAGTGCTGTCCAAGAGAATGAGTTTTAGCAAATACCTTGTGCTATGGATGTTTACACTGAGAAATTAACGAGGCATGGGGAGCCTATGGCACAGAGACTCATATATTTGTGAAATTCTGCATTAATAGTTACTTCGTTGCAAATTCTCAGAAATTTTAACAGGATGATGTCCATTGTCTCCAAAAAATAGTTTTTCAGGCTTCTACAAGTTCAGGATATTCACTTGGCAGACCTCTTAGGCAGCTTCCGTTTTTTAGAACCTTTGAAAATCTAAATTTAGTCCCCTTTCAGGTATATTCAGGGCCAGAAATGTTTGCACAGATCACAGAATCGAATGTGACCTACACATTAGCAGAGGCAGAGACCGTTTAAATAAGTATTCTTCTCTTTTATTATTGAGGAAGCCGACACTCGACAGCCTGCCCTGAGATCCCCCACTGCATATCAGAACTGAGAGTTGAACCTGGTTTTGCCTAGCTTCAGACCTATCATGTCTCCTTGACACGTTACACTAAGATTCAAAACACTTAAATGACTGTCCAGGAAGCTTCCTAGTGAGGAGAGACACCGTGTTGCATGTACTTTGGTATCCTCTGTGGTTTCTAGAAGACATGTTCCCAATCAGTGCCACCTGGCTAATTCCTTTACTTCCTACTTGCTCATGGCAAAAACTTGCAACATAGAAAACGATATAAAACAAAAATTCTCCTCCATAAACACCAGCCTCCAAGTACTTCCTAAAGTTCTACAGCTCTTATCAGTGTGTGTGTGTAGCTTTCTGTTTTACACATGTGGGTTCATAAGTGCAAGTATTTCCCCCATTGCTATATCCTTGACGTTATTAAAGTCCAGTCCTGCAGATAGTTTAATTATTTTTATGGGCACACCAGATTTATTTGAAGAGTCCTTTTGTGATGACTATTTAGATTAATTCTAGATTTTTTTTTAGTTTTTTTCTGCTGTATAATACAGTGTCTCAAAAAAAGAAATATTATATCTCCTCACAGCTATGTTTTTCATGGAAAATGCATAAAGGCATCTTCTTCCTCTAGTGACTTCTCCTGGGAAAACTGAACTATTGCCAAGAAATTGTTAGGAGAGCTGTAAATAAACACATTTTAAATACAAATTTTTGACAAAAAAATAGAACCTTGCCTTGTTGGTGTGCTCTGTTCTAACCAGGAAGGAGTAAGAAAAATAACCTGAGGTTGTATTCTTCAGTAGATGCCATTATGAACAAGGTCTACAATAGCTGTAATTAGTAAGGGACAGTTTGTTTATTTCAAGCTGCTCCATTCTCCATGGAACAGCCCAGCTCTGTGTAGTTTACTTTGGAAGCTATGGGCAGATTCCATAGAAACTAGACACATGGAACCAAGTGTCTTAACTGAAAGCCATTGTCCAAGATATTATCCATTTGTTCTTTCTTCAAATGATATAGACCAGAGATCTCCAACCCCAGCACTGGCTGGTGGCCTTAGAGATGACCCTGCCACAGAAACAGAGGAACAGCAAGCTCCACCTCCTGTCAGCTTGCTCCTCTTAGGTTCTGATGCCATCGCTTATCTGAAAGGTGGAGCTGTGCCGCCCACTCCTCTCCTGCTGCTGTCCCATAACAACCTAACAATTGTTGCGTAGCAACTACACCATCCCCACAACAACCCCCTCCCCTGATCCCATCCTTAAGAGAGCGGTTTTCAACTAAACCAGTCTTTGGTATCAGAAAAGCTGGAGACCACTGATTGAAACCATGAACACAATTATTTTAATTTCCCATTATTTTTGATATCAAAGTAGGAGACAAAGTAATTATCTCACAAAGAGTAATGCAAAAATTGATATAAAACCATATTCACTTGGGCTCAAAAAAATCAGATTTTTTTTTTTTGACCCAGTCTTACCCTGTAGCCAGGTTGGCTTCAAATACATGGAAATCCATCTGCCTCAGCCTCCTGAGTCCTGGGAATAAAGATGTGTGCTGTCACTCCTGGCTTATGTGGTACTGAGGAATTGAACCCAGGGTGATCACTTACTACACAAGCATTTTAACAAATGAACTATACCACTCCCCAACCCTCAGATCAGGACCAATTTAAATCTTGAAATAGAAACGTAGATTGTGACTTACGCTAAATATCAGTTGTAAGATGATGTGAATATCACAATTAAAAGAATAAAACATTTGATTTGTTGTACATTCTGCATAGTCTTCTTAATTCATAAAAATTTGATTTGCTATATAAACTACTTGAGAAATCTTAAGTTAATAGTCTGTGGATGCCTATGAAGATGCGAATTCTACACAGAGCTCTATTGCAGTTTCAACTGGAGATAGATACCTTCTTACACTTTTTATTTTTGTTCCAGTATTTTCCCCCATTTTTATTAATGTGTACATATATTTGATACACAGTGGTTACACTGAGCTTGAGAATTTTGTGCACACTTATATGGCGTCAACATCCCAATCCATTCCCTTCTTCCTTTTTGGCCCTCCCACACCTTTCTTCATCCAACTCCCAGTATCTCACCCACTTTGTCATAGAAAATCCCTATATTCTGGGTTTCTTGTATTAGAGAAATCATGCGACATTTAACCTTCTGCATTTGACTCATTTCACTAAGCATGATGGTCTCAAATTGCATCCATTTACCTCAAAAGCCTTGAATCTATTTATCTTTATGGAAGAGTAGTATTCACTATGTACTTATACCTTATTTTTTTCATTGGTCTATTGATGGATATTTCAGCATCTTCCACAATTTAGCTGTTGTTAATTGTGCTTCTGTAAACATGGACGTACATCTATCTCTGTAACACATTGCTTTTAACTCTTTTGGACAGATATTCAGAAGTGATTTTGCTACATGAAATGGAATATTTATTTTCAGTATTTTGAAGAATATGCATACTGCTTGCCACAGTGGTTGTGTACAGTCCCACGAGCAATGTAAAAGGGTTCCTTTTCTCCAGCAACCTCACCAACATCTATTGTAGTTCTTGATATACACCATTCTCACTGGGGTAAGATGATATCTCAGTGATGCTTTGGTTGGCACTTGTCTAATGGCTGAGGATGTTAAACATCTTTTCATGTATTTGCTGGCGGTTTGAATTTCTTCATCTGAGAACTGCCTATTCATGTAAGTTTCTCATTTTTAATTGGGTCTTTGATTTTGAGGAGTCTGTTTTCCTTCAATTTCTTATGTATTCTAGTTATTGGCCTTCTGTCCAAAGTCTAGGTCGGAAAACTGATTTTCCAATATTGTTGGTTCTGTCTTCAGTGTGTTCTGAGTTTCCTTTGCCATGCAGAAACTTTTTAATTTGATATTTTTTTCCATTTATTTATTCTGGTGACTCTTTCTTTTGCATCAGATGTCCTGTTAAGAGAGTCTTTGCCCACACCTACATCTTCTACATTGTTGCCTATTTCATCCTCCAGAAGGTTCATTGTTGCGGTTTTAATGTCCAGGTCCGTGGTCCTCTTTGACCTGATTTTGGTACATGCTGATAAGTGTGTGTCTGGATTCATTCTTCTGCATGTGGATAACCATTTCTCTCAGCACCACTTATGCAAGAGCCTATCCTGTTTCCAGTGTATGTTGTTGATCTCCTTGTCAAAGATCAGGTAGCTCAGGGTCCTTGCGGTTGTCTCTTTAGCCTCAGTTCTGTTCATGGTCAACTTGTCTGTTTTTGTACCAGGACCATACATTTGTTTGTTTGTTTTTTATCACTGTTGTTTTGTAAAATAATTTGATGTCTGGATAATAATCATTTTTTTTATTTTGACAATTTTTTTTCTTCCTTCAGCTGCCAGAAAATCAACCAGTATGTCAAGGCAGATAGAAGTGACTTTGACTCCTGTTCTCTCCTGACCTCTATATTTGTTTCCTATGGCTGTTGTTGTTGCAAACTGCCACAAACTTGGTAGCTAAAACAACTCATATCTATTGTCTCATAGTTCTCGAGGCAGAAGTCTGAAAGTGGTTTCAATGAGCAAAAATCAGTTTGTTGGAAGCATGTACTCCTCCAAGACTGTCAGGGAGAAGCCATTCCTTGGTACTTACAGCTTCCAGTGGCTGAGAGGATTCCTCAACTTGGTAGCTACCTCATTCCAATCTCTACCTTAATAGGTCTATTGTGTTCTTTTACTCTGTGCCAACTTTTCTTTCTCGCCTTATGAGGACACTTAAAATTATTTTCAAGATTCATCTGGATAATCCAGGATAATCTGTCTATCTCAAGATCCTTAACATAGTCACATATGTAATGTATCCTTTTCCATAAAAAGTAACATTTATGAGTTCCAGAGATTAGAGCTCAGGTATTTTAGGAGCCATTTTTAACCTACCAGAATCCACCTTTTGGTCCCAAAAATTCATGTCCATCCTCCACATAAAATAAATCGTCATATCCCCACAATTCCAAAAGCCTCAATCTATAATAGAATTGACTCAAAATCCAAAATTTTATCTAAATATCATCAGCTTAGAAGTCCTAGTGCATGGTATCTAAATCAGACATGAGAAGCCTCTGGATATGAGCCATCTGTCTTTAAAGAACTTAGTCCAGTGCCTCACAAGGAGTCATTGCTCATAAAATGTTATCTTTTATCACAGGTTTCCCCTTCAGGCATTTTTTCATGGTATACCATATTTTCTTTACCATTCCATCCTTCCATCGATCCAAGACTTTGAGCATAAACCATTCAGATTCTGCTTCGAATAATCTGGAAAATTAATAATACATAAAATTAAATAAAATTACTCCAAAAAGTAGTAAAAATGACTGTCAGAATGGGGACATGGCATCCCATAAGGACACATAGTAGCCCAGAAGCTCCATATTGTCATAGCTCAGAGAAGACAAGGTGTATGAGCTGATCATCATTGTCATGTGGGCAATAATGGTACTGTAAATAGTGGTGACTCTTATGGAGAGTTTAAGGTGTGACAAGTTCCTGGATGCGTTTTGCATGTGTCATGGCAATCCTCAGCATACCCTTGTGAGATACAATCTACTGTGTCCCACTTTCAGATGATAAATCTGTGCGACACAGAGGTTATGCAATTAATAAGTGGCCACACCATGATCTTTTTGTTCCCTAGCCACGGAAAAGGAAGGTCCACCTGCACATGTACTAAATGACACTCTATTAGACATCCCCCTTTTTCTGTCTTGGAGGCTGGGAGTGCAATGTCAGAAAATTTCTGTGTATTTCATTTTGCGTTTCCATGTTGAGTAACAATGAAGGAACAATGCATATCCCACCTAAAGTTCCTGACACTTTACTGCTTCTCTAAAGAAGGATGTCTTCTCCTCTCAGAGTTTTTCTTTTAAGACACAGAAGCTTCCCTTCCCTAAATTTTCAGTATAAAATATTGAACCTTCCAGATGCATTGAAATATTGCTACCGTAGGCCCTTGTTGTCCACCACTTTCCTCTTGTCAATTATGAATCTTTTGGCCGTTTCTCTCTGCAATTTGTTTTTGGTGAATAATATGAACTTGCAATTGCTATGACACTTAATGCTGAAATTCTTCACCATGTATGTCCTAAAATTAAGAATTATGTCCATCTTATATCACGATAAGCCTGAGAAATTTCAGTGTGATGTTATTATATCTAATATAGATTCTACTTTCAAATTTCTCCAATTCTTCCAATAGTGTCTGCTTTTAACATTTTTAAGTAAGTCTAGAAGTTAAACTGGTATTTTCATTAGTCATAACTTTTCTTTTCATGTAGATGTTGCATTACCTATTTACTGTTTAATGTTATTTTTTGTTTTGAAATTTGATTTTATTTTCTCATTTTTCATCAATGCCTTTGTAAAGAGTTCGTGTTGTCATGTAAATTGCTTCAAGTTCTCGATTAGTCTGATATTTTCCTCTTGACTAGATTCAGGTTAAATATATGTTTTGACATGCATAGCATAAAGGTGAAGTAAAATTTTTTTTTTACTTAATTATGCTAGAGGAAGAAATTATAAGGCTCATCCACACTCTAAAAATGCATGATAGAGAATAATCTTTGACTATTGAAAGTTTCTATAATATGTTTTTGTATACTTATTTCAATTTGTCCTTAAATATTAACCATTGAGTTGGTTATTATTATTATGATTTATTATTGAGTTGATTTAAACCAAATAAAGATTGGAAATGTGAGTGATTTGATAAATTTCTTTTGTCTCATGGGAAAGTGAGATTAGAATCCACTTTCTAGAGGTGAGTTTTGGGTCTCAACCCATGTTTTTCATACTGAGTCAATGACTATTGCCACAGCATCTCATGTAAGAAGGATAGCACAGGGTTAAGCAGAATAAATTTCTCAAGAGAAAAAAATGGTAACAGTCAGTCATCCTACACTGAACTATAATGGAATTCTGCATAAGTTAGGGCTTTCTAAAGACAGTTTTCAAGTTATCCTGGACTCTGGTGAATCGTTGAGTGCTAGATTTATGTAAATTATATTTTAAAAGTTTTCAAAGCTCTCACTGTTGTAAATGCCATAGGCACTTGCTGGGAAATAGGAATAAGGAGACATAAAGAAACCAAGATGGATGGATTACCACTTAATCTCCCTGAAGATTTTCAGCATTTTGCATAATAGCTATGGACGCTAGCCAGGCCATAGTGATGTCTTTATCTGATGCTCTGTACCCATGGTACCCTGGACAGAGGAATGCTGGGCTTTAAAAGGTCTGTTTTAGGGGCTGGAGGAATGGCACAGTGGTTAAGGCACTTGCCTTGCAAGAGCAAGACCCTGAGTTCAATTCCCCAGCACCACATAAACCTGGGCATGGTGGTGCATGCCTGTCATCCCAGCACTTGGGAGGCTGAAACAAGTAGATTGTCCTGAGCCCCAGGCCGGCCTGGACTACAGAACAAGACCCTGTCTCAAAAAAAAAAAAAAAAAAAAGGAAAGAAAAGCAAAAAATAAAAAGTGATTTTTAATTTTTTCCAGTGATTTCAAGGGTGGGAAGAACTTTTAAATCAAGCCTGGAACACTAGAATATGCAGAGAAGAGGCAACATGTACAGAAGAATCTGGGATTTTTTTTTCCCCCAATACATCAGTGATTTCCTTAAAGATTTGTTTTGTGAACCGGTTTCAAAGGAGGAAAATCAGTACCTAAACTGGCACAGCTCTTGAACAGATAGATTTCATGCCTTTGTTTCAGAATGGAATTGTGGAGATTCTAACAGAATAACACAACAGGAGTGTTGAGAAAAGGGAGCTTGAGCATGATGTAATAGGCAGAGGCGGACAGAGAGCTGGTTTGGCATTTGAAACTCAGCACCTGTGTTCACAGTCTCTCCTTTTGAAAAGTGAGCAGCAAAAGAGATCTATAAAGCAACACGTGTGGCATCAAAACTTTTCTGGGGGACATCTGGGGGCAAAGTTCTGTCCTGTTAGAGGAGAAAACAATGACTTGCAAATCCTTCTAAGAGGGTAAATCTGGGTACAATATATTAGGTGATCAGTAGAAAATACCAACTCAGTTGTCATATTGACCTTGATTCTAGAATCATTTTATTCCACCTGAAACACAATGGTTAATATTACTTAGAGGTAGATATCTGTTAGTCGCTCATTCTCCAATTTTTTTATCTGAAAATGCCTGTATCCTCATTCTTTCTTTCTTTTATATTAACAAATTGTGTTAATTTTAAAACACTCACAATACCAGAGAAGTGTGAGTGGCCATGATTCCCTCACCAGCAGGAGATTGTATATCTTGGTGCTGTGAATCTTCTCATATGAATTACCCTTTCAACTGTGTTCATGAGTCGTGTTGCTTAAATTTCTTTAAAAATTGGAAAATAGACATATATTTGTTGGCAATGATGAGTGCTGTCATGGAAGTCATGGCGACAGAAGAAAGTAAGTTTCAGGATATGAAGTGATACTTCAATGTAGTTGGCAGTTTGGGTTTGATGAAGGAGGCAATTTATGAGCCACGGGCTCAATCATTGGAATAAATCAACTACATAAGTAGGAATGAGTCTGGCATATTTGAACAGTGAAGGAAAGACAATGAGTTCATTCTCCCTTGCTGTATAACAAATTACCATAAACTACTTGGTTCTGTCTCACACTTTCTGTGGGTCAAGAGTCTATGACCTTTCACCTGAGTCTTCTGCTTAGGATCAAGCCTGAATCTTTACTACCAGGAAGCATCCTCATTTGACCTTGGATTCTGTTTCAATCTCAGTGGTTGGCAGAACCCAGTTGCTCCCGGTCGCAGGATTGTTTTATTTTCTTGCTGAATGCTGACAGGGTTGCTTTCAACTCCTAGCATCCCTTAGATGCTAGCCACATGACTCTCACAAGATAATGAGTTACTTGTTCAAGGACAGCCAGGGATTCTCCCTCCAAATAATTAAGATGAAGTCTTATGTGATGTAATTGTGGAGTGACTAGCCATCATATTTCTGTTCTGCTTCAAGTCAGTGGAAATTATACAGAAGATACGCACTAGTGCACAAGAATCTTGGTGGGCATCGCAATTCTAATTGCCACAGGCAGTGAGATGAGTTTTAGTGGGTGAGATACAAAATAAGGTCAGAATAATCAGTAAAGGACAGGCCGTGGCGTGTCCTCTCAGCTTTGGGAAGGGGCTGTCCCCCACAGGAGTGTTGCAAATGCTCCCGTTTACGGTTGTTTTGAGGATTGTATGAGATGATATGTATGTGACCAGAATAAAATGCAAATTTATTCCCTCCTCTTCTCTGATAATCTCTAAATTTTCTGACTTTTCTTCCTCTAGCATTCCCCCCCCCGCAAAAAAAACCTATATTTGGTTTCATAATTCTGTGCTTAGGTTCAGGTAATAAATTGCCCAACCATTATTTGAAATAAGGAAATTCAGTTAGTTTAAGCTATGCTTAAAAACTAAATGTGATGGATTGTCTAGTCCAAAAGAATAACCCAAACATTGTATTTCATATAATATTCAGCTATTCCACTTCCTTTTGTTTCAGGGTTAAAGGCAAATGGGAAACCGTGGGCAATTTAATTTCTCCTCTCTTCCTGTTTGTACCCACTCTCCACCCACCCAGGTCAGCATAATAGGGTTGTAAGAGAAAGAATGAGAGAGGAAGCTGCATAGTCTCTGGGCTATGCTTCTCTCCTGAGACTCCTTCACGCCATCTCCCTCTCTGCATGGATCCCTGATTGTGGTAGTATGCACATTGCGGGTGGTCACATGTGCCAATCTAAGCACCAGCCCTTAATGTTAGTATCTCTGTTTCTTAACAAAGAATCTAATGGGATAATAAAATGGGGCGTGAGATGCTCTCCCTCGTGGCTGTCTTTTCCCTTGGCAACCATATGTGACGCAGAGGAAATGGCTTCTCACCCCTTACTGACACACTCTGAGAGTACAGACTCCCTTCACTATCAAAACATCATCGATCTCCAAGCAACATGTGGCCTGTTTCTTATTCTAGGACACTTTGTTCTCTCACCTCCTGTGATTTTATCTCTGAGGAGAAGTCATAGTACAGGTGCCCTTTGACACTCCTTGTCTTTACAGACAGCGAAAAGATGTTAGAGTCACGGAACATGGGGCAGCCCATTGTCATATTCAGCAAATTAACTCTTTGCTTATATCCATTTAACCAGGAACCAAGCAAGAACTTAAGTTTTACCATCCTGTTAGACAGGTTCACTCATAACAGGCATGTGAAGTAAATGATGGCTGTTTACTATGACATGAGAATGGATTCAGTTCATTTCAATAAATACTCATTAATCTTACCGTGAATAATGTAAGAATATTAACAGGGATGAGATATTGACCCTATATTCCAGAATTTTATGCTCTTGTAAGAGGGAAGATAAAGGAATGTTGTTAAAGTGGAAAATGGCAACTAGTAGAATTAGAATAAGGGCAGGGGATATTAAAGAAGAGAGAATTTTTAAATTTTGGAAGCTCCTTTTCTTGAAAAATTCTGAATCTGTTGCCAGATTATGGATTCGTTTGTTTGTGGACTGTTTGTAAGGACTTCCTCTTCCTCTTGTATTTGACTAATCAGCTCACATACTTGAGTATATAATCACAGCTGTCATTATTGTGGGCCGCCTAAATGACTTAGGCGCTAAATCTTTATGCTCGATTGGAAATCAGAAAGCTATTTCACACTGTAAAGATCTTCAGTTGGCATGATTTCTGACAGATTTCTTATTTGTAGGATGCAGTACCACTCATTGTAAGCATGCAGTAAGTGATTATGAATAAAAATATAGAACTAAAATGCATGGCAGAACTCAGTGTTAAAGATGCGAATGAACTGTATCTACAAACATGATCCCAAGGTGTAACAATGGAGAAAACTTGTGCCAGCCACACACGTGAGCTCTTTAGATCCCAACTCAGTTTCTCTGATTGTTCCAATCAAGAATTACATAAATTAATTGGTAATTTCTATGATAGGTAATAAAGCTAATTTTGTAATGTTGCCTTCAGTATATCAAGTAAATTTCATCTTAGCTGAGAGTGAAGGCCAACTCATGTCCCAGAAGTCTAGATAATCTTAGAAGCCTTTATAAAATATTTAGTTTTAGTCCAAGACTTTATAAAATAGTTCAAGTTTTAGTCCAAGCCTTTATAAAATATTTAGTTTTAGTCTAATATCTTTGAATGTAAGAGGGGTTTGCTACTTGTACATCCCACAGCATTCCCCAGATGGAAAACGTTGGATCCTGTTTCAAGAGGAATTGCAATCTGATGTTAAAAATTCAGATAAAACATCTGCCCTAGCCTTTTCTCATTTATGACCATGATCACTGGAAGATTCCTTTTGCAGAAACCATAGTTAAGTCTAGAGAAGTCTGTTTAGAAATGTTTCTACTCCTCGTTCAGTCTCCATACAGCTAGTCTTTATGGTGTTTCCAAACTCTACCATGTTGATATGTGAAACTATTGGGTATTTGATAAGATACCATTTATGTTAGTATATTAATTAGAAAACTTAACGTAAGGACAAAAAAACCCAGCTACACTTTTCAGTATCTCATTGTTTCATTTGTATAACGGATATCAGTTTAACCCTTAAAATATGAAAGTGCTACAGGATGTGTGGAGAATGCATCGGAAGCAGTAATGGGAACTACAGCTGTCAAGTATTGAGCACTTACTACCTATTAGCCACTGTGCTAAGTGTTTATGTGGGTTATTTCATGTACTTCTTAAATAAATCTTCTAATTAGGTGGTTTTCTTATAATCTTTATGTAAAGATAAAGAAAATGAGATTTATAGAGGTTGGGAAACTTGCCCAAAAGCATACTTCTGAGAAGAGAAAATTAAAGCTGAGATACCAGCCCAGTATGCTACCCGCTTCTAACTGTTCACTGTTTCCACTTGAAGCGGAAACATGCCCATGCCCTCAGTGGGGTTCATAGTCTGAGTTAGAGGATACTTCTACAGAAGATCTCTTTCAAATAATCTCAAGAGAGAGATGAAGCGACCTCTAGAGGAGGGTTTTCACCTATTAGACTTCCGTGCGATTGCACGTACTCAGTGTATGGAAGTTGGTGAGGTAACGCAGACTCCCTTTATCTTCTCCAATTGAATTAATGCCTGTCTCCTCTGTGCTCTTAGTGTCTTCCATTTTGCACCCCTGTCCTACCCTTTTTCTCGCTCTTCTCTGAGTGTCTTCTCCTCCTAGATAAGGAATACAGTCCCCAGATGCCACGCAGTGTCAATTGGGAGGAAAACATAGAAGAGCTGGACACTTGACTGCAAAGGAAGAAAGCTGTTGACGGATGGTTCCATAAGGCCAGGGATTCTTTCTTTCACATTTTCTGGCATTTCAGGGATGCAGGATTCCAAAAGCACATCCACTTCTGCTGTTGATAATTTCATTTTTTTTTCCATGATTAACAACCCGGTTCATTATGTTTTCAGCTCACATTAATCATCGCTTCTGCAAGTTTGGTAACATTTGGAGTCATTTCCCTCTGTATTTATCCATCTGGGAATCTTTATAAAAGATAAGTTTGCAGAGAGTCATTTATTACACATGCGGAAAGTCATCATTCGATGCTCCCTCCTGTAAGACAAGTGGATGCTCTCCTAGTTGCCCAGATCCGAGGGGAAACTCCCCAAATCTGGCATAGATTCCCTTCTCCATTCAAAAGGTCGCTGCAAATGAGCGTCGACTCCTCAGCTTGGAGCAGTATCCACAGCACAAGGGTGTAGGCTGAAACATAACAGCACCAGAAGTCACAAAAAGCAATGCTTGCTGCGTGTTGACGATACTCATAGAGCAGATGGGATTGAAGGAGCTGTGGGGGTAGTGGAAAGAGTTGTGAAATTAATGAGTCAGAGTAAAGACTTTGGCTGGAGTCCTGTCTCTACACCTACAAGCTGTTTGACCTTGGGCAAGTCACACAATATCTATCCACCCATCTCTGTGAATCGGTTTTGAAGATGATGTGCCTGTCTTCTCCCTATCAAAGGGTAGTTTTGAAGATGAGCAGCATTGTCGTCTCTGCTCTCTGCCATTTAATAATTGTATAATCTCAATTCTGTAATTTCTGTGGTTTTTAAACAATTAGCAGATATATATGTAAGATATGTAAGTCTGTGTGTGTGTGTGTGTGTGTGTGTGTGTGTGTGTGTGTGTGTGTACACATATTCTATTCCAAAAGCACTAGAGACTAGTATTTCTTAATTTCCATCTTACTTAGGAAGTTCTTTAGGTTTGTGTCAGATTTGAAGATATGTCTGGTAAGGGGTATGTTGTTTAGAAAGCAAAGAGATGATCCTTCAGAAATTCAGTTATAAGCATCCTGCCAGGTGTAATGTAATCTCGGGGGGTCACAAGGGGACCAACCCTTCTGGATGTCCTTCTTTGTGTCCCTCAGCAGCATTTTGTTGTGAAAGGTGGAACGCATTCAATTATTTCTTAAATCAACTAAGATGTTTCTTTAGAGACAATATTTCACATGGGGCATCTATTCAAAAGCCAGAAAAGATATTCCTGTCAGTGGTCATTAACCATGAGATATCAGTAGTATTTTTTATTGCTGCCCAAGTGCAGGACTAAAATGAATTAATGCATCTGTTACTGTAGGGAGGGAAAAAGACATAGTGGATTTTTATTGCTGTGGAATTCAGAATGGACACTTAGAAGAGGGATCGTAGAGATAAAAAGAAAGTGGGATGTTTTACTTTAATTCTGCCCAGCTGAAAACAAGGTGATAAAATTTAGAAATATAGTCACTTATTGACAATACTCTCCTCCATCACCTGAGATTTGAGCAGGAGATTCCCATTACACAGATAATTCCCAATGGTGTTGATGGAAATTACAGGTATAACTATAACTAACCTTGCCCATGTAGGATGTCATATGCATGAGGACATTTTTAATTGCAATGTACTTTCCATTGCGAAAAGTAAAAAATAAAAGCTGATTGAATCCACTTTCATTTCCTTTAGGTTCCCAAGCAAGGATAAGAATAATGAAGAAACACATGTGTTAGCAGGAGCCATTTGAGCCACACAAGAAGGAAATCAGCAGTGTGGACAGAGCTGCTTGGACATGCCACGCTTGTAGGAGTCAATGAGGAATGGACCTGTGATTATGCTGACATTCCAGCATGAATCTGGTAGACCTGTGGTTAACTCGTTCCCTCTCCATGTGTCTCCTCCTACAAAGTTTTGTTCTTATGATACTGTGCTTTCATTCCGCCAGTATGTGTCCCAAGGGCTGTCTTTGTTCTTCCTCTGGGGGTTTAAATGTCACCTGTAGCAATGCAAATCTCAAGGAAATACCTAGAGATCTTCCTCCCGAAACAGTCTTGCTGTATCTGGACTCCAATCAGATCACATCTATTCCCAATGAGATTTTTAAGGATCTCCATCAACTGAGAGTTCTCAACCTGTCCAAAAACGGCATTGAGTTCATCGACGAGCATGCCTTCAAAGGAGTAGCTGAGACCTTGCAGACTCTAGATCTGTCTGACAACCGGATTCAAAGTGTGCACAAAAATGCCTTCAATAACTTGAAGGCCAGGGCCAGAATTGCCAACAACCCCTGGCATTGTGACTGCACTCTACAGCAAGTTCTGAGGAGCATGGCGTCCAATCATGAGACGGCCCACAATGTGATATGTAAGACTTCTGTGTTGGACGAACATGCGGGACGGCCGTTCCTCAATGCTGCCAATGACGCTGACCTTTGTAACCTCCCCAAAAAAACCACTGACTATGCCATGCTCGTCACCATGTTTGGCTGGTTCACCATGGTGATCTCATATGTGGTGTATTACGTGAGGCAAAATCAGGAGGATGCCCGGCGACATCTTGAATACTTGAAGTCCCTGCCAAGCAGGCAAAAGAAAGCAGACGAACCCGATGACATTAGCACTGTGGTATAATGCTCGAACTTACTGACTTGGAGAAAGTAGTTTGCAACTGCAGTAGATTAAGTGGTTTACTTCTCACATCCATTGTAAACATTTAAAACTTTGTATTTCAGTTTCTTTTGAATTATGCCACCGTTGAACTTTTAACAAACCTGACAACATAACTAATTTTAGTTTAGGTGACCTACCCTCTTAACTGTACCCCTAGTGGTATATTCCTGAGTAAGCTACTATCTAAACCTTAGTTAGACCCATCTCACTATTTAATAATGAAATTTATTTTTTTAATTTAAAGTCAAATAAAAGCTTAATTTTGAACCATGGAAAACAGAGTGACTTATTGGTCAACAAAACAGTCTAGTCATCCTATTTGCTTTAAAGAAAAACAGACAACCCTGTGAACCTTAAGGACTATCTTAGTGAAGTATGTGCTATTATGTCCTACTGTACACTGGGGAACCATCGCTGAATTATTGACCAAGTATCTGTCAGGCTTTAAAATATCGAGCCTTAGCAAGATCAGGTGATTATACACAAGTGTGGCATCCTGCTGATGTTTAAAATTGGAAAGTATTTTGGACTTTGCTCTTCAGATATCTGTGTGGTGAGCTATACAGACCAAATACTTACTGTTCTTGTTCTAGACACAATAGAAAAGGAAACAATGGCACATGTTCTGTCCTCAGGATTACCTTCTGATGGGCAGGCGTGTGTCACAAATGCAAAATTAGCTTTGCTGGAAAGCAAAATCTTAGTAATCATATAGCATTAACTGTGTGACAACACTTTGTAAGGGATTTCGTTACTGTTGCTGTCTCTAATCTCCAGCTACAAGAGGAGATAGTAACAATAGCCCTATTTGTGAAAGAGAAACTGCAAGTGAAAGAGATGCAATGACTTGCCAGATAGAAAGTATCAGGGCTTGAAATTGAACCTGGTTGTTCTGTCTCCAAAGGCTGAGTCCTCTCATTGCAGTCCTACTGAGTTGGTTTATGGGGGCTTCGTTTATATGTTACAATATGGACCCAAGTTCAGTGTACAGCTCTGTGAGTTTTAAAAAGTGTGTGTACCTATTCACTTATTTCACAATCAAATTATGTGCCTCTGCCATCAGTCAGGTGAAGAGGAAAGCACATTTCACTCTTGGAGTAAGGAATTATATTTATTGAGCTTTCACATGTCATAGTAATAACACAATAATCTTTGAAACTTGGGTGGGGTCTCTTGGAGTGATGATGTTGGCAAAGGCAGAAGCCAAGGGAATGAAAGGGTAAAAAGTACAAAGAGATAATTGGAAGTAAGAAGTCTACATCGATCAGAGGTGACAAACACATCTGGGACTGTACCTTAGGGATCTCAACCCCAGACTACAGAGTAAATAGTAGTCTATTACCAAATGTCATTTATGGAACACCTAGTATACACCAGGTACCTTTTCATCAGATTGTCATAATTATTGCTTACAACTACTCTACGGGATAGTCTGTTTGGATGTGAAATCAGAGACATGTGTTAAATACCCATTCAAGATCCAAGAACTTGTAGAAGATAACTGAACCTTGATCCATCAACTTTAGACCTTGTCAAACACTGTACTGTATTGGCAACACTTATAGACTATGAAACACAAATTGCTGGCTCCTCATTCCTATGGGATTCCAGACTCTTACATGATGGTTGCTTTTCAAAATAGCAAAGATGGCCCTTTGTCCAGTTTGTGCAGAAAAAAAGAACAATCCCTAATATTTTGAAGCACATAAACTTCTCCCACCAATAAATGGTTATATTTGGGCCTCCAGAAATCACATTTATGGTCTTAAAAAGCTTTAGAGTTCATCTTTACTATCAATGGTCTACTTAAAGTTCTACTGAAGGGGTACGCCAATCTACGACCAACAGGAATTCGGAACAAGGTGGGTATGCTTGGTCCATGACACACGCTCCAGGCAACGTGGTTTTTCACACCCAATTTACCTCTACTAAAAAGTACCAGGTTTGGCCTAAAAACCCGACGTGAATACCAGATATGAAATTTAATACAGGGGTCCTACAATTCCTGCATCCCAGAGAAAAGGAAACCAATCTGTCTGCTTTTGCTAACCGGATTTGAGCTTCTTCCAGAGAAATTGCAGCTTTGCTGAAGATTTAACGCCCCCTAGAGGACAACGTTATAATACGTGTGTGAAAGAACTGCGGTAGGATGATGCTTTAACTGAACTCTCTTTTTTTGAAAGAAAAAAAAATTGAACTTTGGTTAAGACAGTTCTTTAAAAAATTCAAAAATTATATTTATTTGAATACATGAATCACGTTGGCCAATTACATTAGTCAAGTACAAATACGTGTAAAGTAGAAATCCCTGAAGAGTGTTTATAACTGTTAATCTTTGTTCTGATGCGGAAAAGTAAAAACATCCACATATTTTCTTTTTAATTCTCCGTGTAGAGCTGAGGGTGTGCCTGTGGTTAATAATATTTCTCTATCCTGAAATCTATATGCATATCTTCAATTAACATGCCCTAGTGCTTAAAAAAAAAACTCCAAGTAAAGTTGCTATGAATTGAATATAGTCGTAGGAGAATAAAATCAATTAACAAATAAAAGAACGTAGTTGGCCTTGTTACCAATTTTAGAAATATTCGACCCAACTGAGTCGAGAAAATAGTGCTTAAAAGTGGAAACGAATCTCTGAGAATTCTGTGTGTGTAGGAAAATGCCCAAAATGACGCCTTCCACCTCGATCCCCTTTGGTTTATTATTTTCTGTCCCTAGCAGATGCTTGCAGATATGTGTTTCTACTTATTTTAGGACTGGGGTTTTATTTGTTTGTTGTTGTTGCTGTTGTTGATTAGTTACTTAAATTGGCTATCATTTCATTATTTGAAGCACATACCATTTTGCTTCTTAAATATTTTCGATAACAGCATCACTTCTTTTTTAGCTTCTCTACTGGAATCATTCTTTTAACCTGAATCTTTTAAATTCAAAATTACCTGAACACGTTAGTCTAGTCTTGGACAATGTGCTTAGCTCTGAAGTGAAAAAAATTATGAAACATGCCAACCCAGCTGAAACATTATTAAGAAAGGGATAAAGTTAGATAATGGAAGATTTCACTCTCAGGAACACTGGCAAATCGTAATACACCGACGTGCAAAATCTGCCAGGCATGCTTTGTTCTTTCTCCATCCTTCTACAATTCTTCACAGTGATTCTTGTTGGGACACCGGCAAGCCTAGGACAGTCTGCGGTACGGATAAGCTTTCTTTATTGGCTCAACAGTTTCAATTCACAAAGGACCTTCTCTCCTCTATCTGGCAGAGGCAGGAGTGGGGAATTCTGTGTAAACTGAGGTTCAGGTTACCGAAGATAAGTGGCTTAGTTACTAGTTACTTAGTTACTCGTGTTACTTAGTACTGCAAGAGACCAAGAGATAATCTTTTCCACTTATTTTACAAATGTTGAAATTGAAGCTTTTATAGACTTTATGATTCACACCTTTGTTTCTATTTTCCCTCACCAATTTCTCTAACAGGATAGACTTTGTGTCTCATGATAAATTGTTTCCTAATCATCAGAGAAACAGACAACAGAAAACACTACATATCATGAAAGTGTCAGTGGCCATTAGCAACTTTCCCTGAGGATTGAAAAGCCAGGTAAGGCTACTAATTCTCCCACAGGGTGGTTATAAAGTATATTTATGATGGGTTCTATGAATCCTGTTTCTTCGACGTATGGTGAGGGGATGTGTTTGCCATTTTAAGTAGCCTGTGTGTAACATGTACAATATGATATGTGGCCTGGCTTCCCAGGGAGAGGTAGAAAACATGATTATTAAATAGATTCTAAAATTAGAATACTGGGAGCAGGAGAAATGGCACAGCAGCTCAAAACCCAGAGTTTGATTTATTTCCCAGTACCACCTAAGGCAGGCATGGTGGTGGATGCCTATGATCCCAGCACTCAGGAGACTGAAGCAGGAGAACTATCTTGAGTCCAAGCCTAGTCTGGGCTACATAGTGAGTTCAGGCAGCCTGAACTGTAGAACGAGACCCTATCTCAAAAAAAAAAAAAAAATTCCATGGGGGTAGGATGAAATTAACCACACAAATCCTGCTTCCTTCCCATTGTCTCCATTTTTCTTTTTCTGAAGAAAAGTATGTGAAAGAATCGCATCTTCTCTTAAAATTTTCCATCCTTGCAGACAGACTTGCACGTTACCAGATTCTCTGAGGCGCCAACTGCAGCTCTGAGAGAAAGCGACAAGAGGGGAAGCACGTATCATTTGCTATCATTTGCTTGGCCTGCTGCGAAACTCTGTTCCACCCTCCAGAGACATCACCGCGTTTACTCTCAGGTAGGTACTGCCATTTCCTCATTTTACAGATGAGGAATCTCAAACCCCCAAAGTACCCTTCCCAAAATCGCATGGCCAGTATGCAAGAGTGGAGCCAGGTGTTGCCACAGACATAGTCTTCGGCTGTACATTGCTCACTGATGTGCCATCGTCGTGTGAGGCCTCATCTTAAGGTCATGATATTAAATGGTGAAAAGGAAAGAAGACTTTTCTTTTTCTTATGCTGTAAAAGGTGGAAGTAAAATTCTGAAGAAAAAGCAAGCCGTAGCTCAGTCTGCTAGTCGGAGGACCTGGCTTGGGGGATGTAAGCTCTGTTCCCTTTGTATGTTCTTCTGCTACGCCAGCTCTGATCCCGTGTACGCCAGAAGGTGAGCATGCGGGAAGATGAGTGTGCAGCTGTCAACCATAAAAACGATGATTCTAGGGCAGTAGTGAATGTGGGGGTCAGTGCGCTGCTTTGGGACACCAATAGTGTCCCCTCTCCAACCATTGCCCTGTGCACTGGTCAATTTACTTCTGGCTCCCCCCCCCCATTTTATTGATATGTATACGTGCAAAATTTAAGGTTTACAATGGAGTTGAGCCTTTTATGCACATATGTATCTTGTCAAGGTGACAAGGGCTTTCCCACTCTCTTTTTGTCCCTCCCCCTACCTTCCCTTCCCTCCCTCCTCCCCCACCCAACCCACCTGTTTCACTTCATTTTTCCTTTTCTGCTTCAGGATAGTGGGGATACTGGGATACCACCATCTTCTCCAGCAGCACTGAGCCAACAACCCAGGGGAACGGTTACTCTCTTTTCTCCTGTGTTCCACTTTCCTCCTTTGTGTTGTGTGTTTCCTTAGCCTTCCAAATAAACTCTTCATACTCAAATCTTACATCAGTGTCTGATTTTTGGAGGAATACAAACCAAAATACATGAAAATCTTATCCTACATCACTGCTTTCCAAATTCATCTAATAATCAGGCACATTGAGATACTTTTTGATAAACATGGATACCTGTGCCTTATCTCAGGAGCATGGGCTCAGGCCCCTGTATTTTTTTTTTTTTCTGGTTCACTCTTCCTCTGAAGATTTCTAGTGGTTAGTGAGGGCAGTAACACTGACTTGCAGGAATTTCGAGGTCAAAATTCTTTTTTGAACATTGTTCTTGGCAGAACTTTGCTGCAATTAAAAATAAACTCTGTCCTCTCATTGGCGAGTGAGTGCCTTGTAAGTAGGTAGCAAAACTCCTTTTCTGGATCACATGATAGGAAATTCAGGCTAAAAGAAAACCTGTACTTCAAAGTCATGATCTCATAGCTCACCCAACTGCAGCCTAATTTCAGCTACTTGCGATCATCTCTTGATATCATACATAGATGATCAGTTATTTTGATTGCTCTAAATTTATTATTCATGTTTCTAAGTGTTTAAGATGCCCAAAAACAGAAAATACTTATATGCTGCCTTTTAGAAGTGCCTCAAATGTATAGACTGCCCCAAGATTCGTTTCCTATTTAGGGTTAATTGAGTTGGGATTTTTTTTTATTACTTGTTTCCATAAACCTGCTTTCTTGTTCCAGAAATGCCTGACGTCCAACCATCCTTTACTATGAATGGATGCCACAAATCAAGATCAAATTCAAGGTGAAGTCTCGTGACCCCATAGCTACCTTGTCTAGGGCTTTATTATTTTTTTTTTTGTACAACCCACCACTGTGGAAGGAAACAAATAGAATAAATGAAAGAATCCTTTACCATTTGAGGAAAGTAAGACCTAGAGATGCTAAGTGACCTACCCAAAGCATCTCAAGGAAGGACAGAGAGAAGCAGGACTCACAGGATGCACATCTGACACCAAGCCTCGTGCTCTGTTCACGTCTCATTTGCAACATGCACAATCTTCAGAGGATGCTTAGGGATTGAAGGAAGGGTAGTGATCTGCTCATATGGGGATGGATAAGTCGATATTCACCTCCTTATTCAGAACTGGCGGATTTGTTGTCATTGATTCAGATGTTAAATGTAACAAGCCATCTTTACTGTCTTATTGTTCTGCAATTCCAGTATGCTTTTTAAAACTGGTAACATATTATGAACTGGAATGGGACCCTCAATATTTACATAGTTATACTTTGGGATGTGACTGTATTTGGAGATGGGACCATTAGAGAGATAATTAGGTTAAACGTAGGTCATTAAATTGGGCCCTATTCCAATCCAATGTGGCTCTCCTCTTTATAAAAGAGGATGGTAGGGCACACAGGAAGATGTCCTGGAGGTAGAAGCACAAAGATCACATGAAGACACGTGGAGTGGGTGATCATCTGCAAGGAGAGAGACCTCAGCAGAACCACACCGGTCAACGTTTTGATCTAGGGCTTCTGGGCTCTAGAGCTGTGAGAAAATGTTTAAATCAAATAGTCTCCATTTGTTATGGCGGTTCCAACAAACTGTCAATAATATTCATGATCTCTGAGGGGCATGTTGGAAGGCATCTTGGGCTCTCTTGATGTATGTTAGAAGGTTTTTTTGAGAGGCAGCATAGGAAAATATTTCATTACATTTTTAGTACTTTTACTGGAACTTTCTACTTTTGGGGAGCAACTTTGCTTTTGAAATGAATCTACCTCTGTCTTATAGAAATGATTAATGCTGAGAAGTGAGAATTTTCATGTAGATATATGAGAGCAAGAGGCAAAATGAATAAATGATGAGATTATGGCTGGCTTCATTCCAGGTAACTATTTTAAAGGGAGTTAATAACTATAGGTAATAAAACAACTTAATTGGAAGAATGATATAATTATTTGCATGCTTTATATTTAATTATACCCAAACTCTTACTCCACTCGCTGTCCCAGATTCATTAGGACTTTTCCTCAGAGCTAAAAATCCCAACGACCCCATTAAAAGTCGTTGTTTCTTAAAACAGGGGCTTTAAAATGGAAAGGATTTTTAAAAATAAATTCCATTCCAGCAATTTTCACAGTACATTGGTTCAGTTCATAACTTCACTGATCACCTTTTTGATTAGGAGTTTTAAAGTCTCTGACCAAGACTGTAAATGAGGCTGTTGTTTCTCACCCCTGGAAGAGCAACAAAAACACTGTAATTAGAATTGGCTTGTCCTTTGGTCAGTGATGCACACGATTGGCTCCGCTCTGTTAGCAGGAGCTGCTCTGCCAGGGAAAGACTCAGATAACTTGTTGGAAGCCAGACACAGTGGGAAGCTTTACAGAAAACAGTGTCTTGTGCCACAATTTCAATTATGGTGGAACCTCTAGTGCGGAGAGATCCAACTAACCAAACATTTTAATTTGCCTTGTGGTATGACCACCCCCTCAAAAAAGTCACAAGACATGCTTTATTATTCTTGCAAAATTAAGACAAACTCAATGTATTAAAAAAACTTAGGGCATAGAATCATCTAGAAAGTGAAAAATGACAGCAACATTAAAGAGCATGAAGAAACAAGTAGAAAGGATTCCATATCTCATTGATCAGTAACAACTACTTGTTATGAATTGAACCTGGGGTGTCCTTCGTAAGCCTGTTGTATTTGGATGCTGTAGATAATCTGTGGATTTTTGTGTGCTGCTAGGAGATGGGCCTTGGTCGGAGGAACAGATTACTGAGGGTGTGGCCTGGAAAGATGTGCTCGTGCCCCAACTTCTCCCAGGCCCTGATTCCTCCTCTGGTGAGGAGCTGTTCTCTGCTTTGTGAGGTCTGATCCTCTGCCAGACCTTTCCTGCCATTTCCACGAGCCTATGAGTAGCTTGAGGCCTCCTGAAACTGTGAGCCAAAATAAACTTATTCCTCTCTCAAGCTATGGGTGTCAGATACTGTGTCCAGAGAACAAGAAAGTGACTAAGACACTATTCTTACTATTTTTAACTTTCTTCTACTTCTCTTTGTGCATATATTTATAAAATGTCATAAAAACCGATACATTATGCACATGTTCTCTCTTCTTAAACTTAAATTATTTTAATTGATAAATAAAAACATGGAAATTATACACATTTATAAGGTATCATGTTTTTGGATGTGTGTATACATTGTATAAATTTAAATTAGAGTTGACATTTCTATCTTTTCAAACACTGATCATTTCTTTATGGTGAAAACATTCAAAATCCTGTCTTCACACACAGTGTACATTATACAATTTTATAGATTGCCCCACTACCGACTGACAACACACTGAGATGTCTGAGTCTCCTCCAGTTATGACTTAGTATTCATCAATGTGCACTCCCCACACCTACCCCCCCTCCTTACCGGCTCCAGCCTCTCGGAACCAACATTTTGCTGTCAACTTCTACGTAGCTTTTCTTCAGTTCATATGAGTAACATAAAATGGGTTGTTTGTCGTCATTCCCTCACTGCCCCTTCTCCCTTTTACCTCCTTCACTGGAACTTCCCTGATCCCTTTCGCCAATTCTATCTTTTTTATTTGATATCATCTATCCTTTATTTTATTTACTTTTTATTAACGTTTTATGTTTCTAATAAAAGAGAATGCATGTATTAACTTTCTTAACCTGGCTTATTGTCTTTAACATGAAGGTCTCCAGTTCCACCTATTTTCTAATCAATGGTATGATTCCATTCTTTTTTATAGCTAAAGAATATTCCACTGTAGATGTTTACCACATTCATCCATTCACCTGTTGGCAGGCATCAAAGCTGGTTCTACAGCCTAGTCGAATTTTGTCACCATAACCATGGATGCACGTGTCTCTGCAATGCTTTTCAGTGTGGCAAAATACCTGACATGCACAAGTTAATGGAAGAAAGATTTATTTAGTGCATAGTTTCAAAAGGTCTCACTCAGTGCTTTTATGGGCAGCTGGCAATGGCAGAAGTACGTGGCAGAGGCTGAAAAGCTGCTCTACCCATTGCAAACAGAAGCCAGGTGAGAGCAGGAGCAAAGTCAAAGAACTAGCCAATGTCTGCAGGCTCAAGCAAGACCAGGACTTTTCCCAAAAGTAGATGTAACAGTCGTCATTGTCGTCATCATTGTCTTCCTCCTCCTCCTCCTACTCCTCATCCTCCTCCTATTCCTCCTCTTCTTCTTCTTCTTCTAATTCAAGCTGCCAGTTGGGCCACCAACACCCAGGGTGAGTCCCCTCCCTCACTTCCTGGCCAACAAGTCTACAGACAACATTTAAAAGCTCTGCTCTGGGCAGCTCCCACTTTCAACAAGTTGACACAATTTCTCCAGTTCAAGCCCCAAGCACACGCCCCTTGTAGCCAAGCCTTGCCAACCAACAGGACACAGTTCTAAAAACATGAGGCACTCGGGGGGCATTCCAGAACCAAATTGTGGCATACTGTCTTTAATCCTTTCATAAATATTTAGGGCTTCTGTTTGTTTGCTTGTTTGTTTGCTCTTATCTCCATACAGATTTCCACAGTGGTGATATATTAATTTACCTCCTACCACGGATATAGAATTCCTTTTTTCCCAATAGAGCTGTAGCAGGATCAAATGGAATTTCTATTTTCAGCTTTCTCAAGAACCTCCAGACTGCTTTCCATAATGCTTTTACCAGCTTGCATTCCCACCGGTAATGAAGTGGAGTTCCTTTTTCCACACCATCACCAACAATTGTTGCTTCTTGGGTACTTTTCTATTGTATAAATGAATACACATGGAAAGATGACAAAAATAGTATATTTAGGGAAGAAAATGTTTTAATCAATGACCATGAGCCACCTTCTTCTCATGCCTTTCCTTATTCATCCTCTAAAAAACTCTCCAAACTAGGTATTACACTAAACTAGGTACATGTTTACAGTTGAAGGAATCAAAGCTCAGAGAAGATAATAAAGTCAACTAAGATTAAACTTTTTTCAGGTAATGCAGCAAGGATTTCCATTTGGCCAATTTTGATGAGGTCGTTGTAGAGGTCACAATACAAAGCCGTGGCTTCACAGTTCTGCCCCATTCTAGAAGAACACAGGTTGATCTAGTTTTCATCATTGTGATAATCAACACTTGGGTAAATTCACTTAAACTTACGAACATACATGCTTGTCTTTTTGTTTGTTTGTTTGAGACAGGGTCTCACTCGATAGCTCAGGCTAGTCCTGAACTCACTGTGGAGCCCAGGCTGCCCTTGGACTCACAACAATCCTCCTGTGTCAGCCTCCTGAGTGCTGGGATTACAGGCGTGCGCCACCATGCTCAGCTTACATGGTGCTGGGAAATCAAACGAGAGAACTCAGAGCTTGCCTAAGCACGTGCTAGACAAGCACTTCAACCACTGAGCCATTCCTCAAGACATGCTTGTCTTTATTGTCCTCTGTAATCTAATTGTTTGGTGTCTCACCAGGTTTTGTAAGTAAATAAGGCACAATAAGGACCTTAATCTCCA
The DNA here is from genome assembly GCA_004027205.1 of Ctenodactylus gundi. Taxonomy (NCBI): domain Eukaryota; kingdom Metazoa; phylum Chordata; class Mammalia; order Rodentia; family Ctenodactylidae; genus Ctenodactylus; species Ctenodactylus gundi. The sequence goes on along the minus strand of PVKB01004283.1, from coordinate 14,026 downwards.
TTTTCTGGTACCCAGAGTGTTGTGCTGTGTTGTGGTTAGGATCTGGAGTGTCCCCCAAAAGTCTCATGTATTTTGAAGGAACCATGTGATGTTGGTGGATTGGGGTCTGGTCTGGAGGGGTGGATTGCAGTTAGGATTAACGGTGTGTAGTGGCCACACCTGGATGCAGGAGGGGCTGGTTACTGGGCGGAGACCTGAAAGGATACATAAGCTGCACCTGCCTTCCTGGAGGGCGGGACTAGTCTCAAGGAGCCTCAGTTTGTCTTCCTGTTTGTCCGGGGAAGCTGCCTCCACCTCTCTCTCTGCCATGTACCTCAACTGTTGCCGGCTACCCCTGGATGGACTGTGACCTTCGAGACTGTGAGTTAAACCTTTCCTTCCTGAGTTTGTGGGTGTCGGATATTGCGTCACAGCAATGAAAAAGTAACTAAGACATGCTGCCTCTTTGAACCAACATTGTCTGGCCTTAACTCTTTGCAGTCAGTCATGAATTCAGCCTCTGTGGTGTAGCACAGCTGGGGGACTATTCACTATGATTACAGTGAGATTGAATTGAATATATACAAAGTAGAATTAGAGATTAAAATTTTAAGAGATTAAAATTTAAGTTCAATAGAATATGCACTACTTCAGTGATTCCCCCGTCACGTCAGATCCAGTGCCACGTCACCTTCAGTATCTCTTCTGAGACAGAAGTAGCAATCTCAAGTGCTTCCTCTTCTTCGAGTAGCCATTGATCTGCGAAGCACGAGACCCTGACAAAGCAAACTTCTGAGTTCACAGAAGTGGACCATCTGAAAGCGTAAAGCAGCCATCTTTGGTGGCTTTCAGAACCGTGAGGGAAAAAAAAAAGTTTTGTTTCTTTCAAGCCACTGAGATGTTTTACTTTGTGATGCAGTATTGTGGATACAAAAGTTGACTTCTACAACCCATGAGAAGTAACCCTAAAAGTATACCTAAAAAAAAGAACAACTAAAAGTACATTGAGATTCTTTCTCACTCCAGTCAAAATACCTGTCATCAAGAACATAAAAGGCCATGAGTGCTGGTGAGGATGTGTGGGGAATGGAACCTCTTTACACTGTTGGTGGAGATGTAAATTAGTGCACCCATTGTGGAATCAGGACGGAGGGTCCTCAAAAAACTAACAGTAGAACTCTCATTTAATCTGACTATACCGCTCCTCAGTATCTTCCTAAAAGAATTAAAAGGAACATAGCCCAGGTGTGCTGTGTATTCATGTTTATCACAACTCACAGTAGTTAAGCCATGAAAACCACCTGGGTGCCTGCAACAGGTGAATGGATTAATTATGTGACATATAAATGACCAGCCTCCACCCATAATGAGCAAAATCATGACATTTACAAAAAAAATGGATCAAACAGAAGGCTCACACATTAAAGTGCAGTAAACGAGACAGAGAAAGATAACTATGTTTTCCCATATGTAGGAGAGAGAGATGTGAAAGGAGAAGCAAGAATTAAGAAAGAAGGTGGAGGGGGTGGAGGGGAGAAGGTGGTGATGGGAAGCAGAACGTGATTGGTGTTAACACAGGTGTGCGTGAGCATGCCAAAACGAGACACTGCTCTGTGTAGTTTATGTGGACTCGCAGTATAAACAAATGAAAAGACAGACTGCTCCCATGGATTCTGCACGCTGCTGTAAATGAGTGGACGCAACGTTAACGATAGATTGATCGGTGCTGCTTCATGCTAAGCCTGGAAGGAGTAATTATTTTATGTTAAGAGGAAATAAATTATGTGTGTGATAAGCACAGAAAAATTACATTCTTCCTTTATAAAACTCTCTGGGCAAAGCATTCATCAACATTGAAACGTCCCTCTGTGAGTTCAGTCTGATTCTAACACGGAAGATAAATGGTGGTATGAACATCACCAGGTAATATTTAGCTCACTTCTGAAAACTGCCACAGTTGATTTTGATAGAAGTATGATTTTTGATTAAACTCTGCCAATCATGTGGCTGTATTTTAATATAAAGTGTCTCCCTAAGAATGGCCTGAAATCATCATAAAACCCAGTGGAATCATGCAGGGAAATAGCATGTGACACAAGCTTTCAAGCGTGTTAAAACTTCACTTAAGGACCAAAATTTTCACTGCAGACAAGAGCTTCCCATTAGTTGAGGAAACAGGTAGTAGGTGGCCCTCACATAAAATTCGACTCTTTGGGACTGCACTTACAGCACAGCAATTAGAGCACTTGCCAAGCAAAAGGAAGGCCCTGAGTTTGATTCTGCAGCACCATGTAAGCTGGGGAGTGGCACCTACTTGTTATCCCAGTAATTGGAAGGCTGAGCGATCAGGAGGCTGAGGCAGGATCACCACATGTTCAAAGCTGGCCTTGGCTACATAGTGAGTTCAGGACCAGCTCGCACAACAGTGAGACCCTGTCTCAAAAAAGAAAAATTCTACTTCCTCCTGAAAATTATAATATAAAAATCCATTACTAATTTTAAATATGGCCTGGTATAACAAAGAAAAGATGCCACAAAATTGGTGTCACTATGCACATCGCAGAGTGACATAGATCCAGGAAGGAATGTTAGATTTTTCATTTTGGGAAGTTATCTGGAGTGACTTAAAACTTAACAAACTTGAATGTTCCTGCTCTAAAGTGAGGAGTATCGGTAAGCCTCTCATGGCGTTATTAGACAGGTTAAATGTGATAATATTTGTAAAGTGCATAGTATAATGCTGTGAGGTAAGATCTAAAATTAAGGCTTACTGATAGGTGCTGCATTTGCTTCCGGTGCAATTGAGAGGCATGCGAATTGCCTCCAGGCAAGTTTTCCTTCTCTTGCCACTGTGCCAGAAAATCTGCCAGCTAACCAGCCCTCGTTATTATGGGAACAGGCACCGGCCTTGCTCATGCCTGAACAGTGACCTTTATCTCTGTATTAGCTCGTAGCGTTGTTCAAGAGAAGTCAGTCACCAGGAGGTACCGCGTCTCCCTGGTGCCACAACTCCTGCCTCTCACGGCCACTGCTATTTATCTCCTTCCTAAAAGCGGCCTCTGTGTAACTCTGCACGGTGCGTGGTGTTGCTTTCCCCTTGGAGGCAAGTACATGTGACTAGTAATGGCCATCGATCTCATCCACCCCCGTAGGGCATTGTGTGCTGTGCATTTCTACAACCTCTCAATAACGTGGTGCTCAAAACAAACACCCAGCACATGGTGGATTATAAATGGTAGACAGTGTTGTAATTTTCATGAAACATAAACTCCCATGTCGCTCTTCTGCTCACCCCCGAAATACTTTAGAGTTGCTATTTCCCAAAGATAATGTTTTTGGTCACCTAAAAACTGACATTTGAGGCCAGCGGAATGGCACAGCAGTTAAAGCACATGTCTAGCAAGTACAAGGCTCTGTGTTCGATTCCCCAGCACTATATTAATCTGGGCATGGTGCCACATGCCTGTAATCCCAGCACTCAGAAGGCTGAAACGGGATTGCCGTGAGTCCGAGGCCAGCCTGGGCTACATAATGAATTCAGGACCAACGTGGGCTACAGAGTAAGACTCTTGTTTCTAAAAAGAAAATAATAAAAACTGACGTTTGGATATGGGACCAAAGGAAGGTAAGTCAAGGTGACAATTATAGAAACCCACGGGGCCTCTGGCCTTGCTGCTTTATGCTTGATATGACCAACAAAGCAAATAAAACAGGAGTTACTAAAAGGTCAGGGGAGATAGAAACAATAATGATCTCAATATCCCTGAAGTGCTGCCCTCTACTGTGATGTGGTAGGAATGCACCAGGGACATGTCAGTTTTCTAGGTCATGTCTCAGCATCTTGGAAGCTTCCGGGCCTGTGGGCTCAGATGTACACCCTCACGTGGAGAAGGAAGAGATGGGCTCAGAGAGGCCCTCTGAGGGCTGTCACAAGGCCCAAGGTGGAGGTAGATCCTCAACAGCTGCGATGCACTGCTTCCCAAGGGACACCTCTTCCTGGTGGTTCCATCATCACTTTACATGAGAAGTGGTGAATATTTCGTTCACCCTTGCCTTCCAGTACCTCATATGTGCCTCTGCTTACTCCTTCTACTTATCATGATACCTCATATTTGGAACATGCTCAACAAACATGTGTTGGATGAATTGCGGACTGAACATAAATGTATAAATTAAATAAACTTCCTGTACACATAATGAAATAAGGATATACTAACTATAAAGCAGCTTCTTTTTTAGAGACAGGGTTTTGCTCTGTAGCCCAGGCTGGTCCTGAGCTCACTATGTAGCCCCGCCTGGCCTCCAATTCATGACAGTTCTCTTCTCTCAGCCTCCTGAGTGCTGGAATTATACACATCTACCGCTGCGCCCAGGTAATCTTGTATGTAGTGCCGGAGAATCACGCCCAGGGCTTTGCGCATGTGAGGCAAGCGCTTTAACCACTAAACTATGCCCCAGCCCCTACGATCTCTTTGAGGAAACCAAAACAGAAATATATGTGGAGCAAGAAGGGACTCATGAAAAAAGTTGTGCCTCCCTGAGTCGATGGAGAATTTAAATGAGTCTGAATAGACCCAAAAAGAGAATGAGAAGGAAAAAAACAAGGAATCAGCAGGGAGTGGCAGCAGGGAGCAAATACCTGGGCCATTCTGCATGTTGCTTATCCCTCTTTCCAAGAAGGAATGCAGATGGGTAGGCGTGCCTGGTCCTGCAGGAAATTCTTCTGAGTTATTCAAATAAATTGCCTTTTATACATCATCCTCAAAGCATGCAAATTAAATCAAAGATTTCTAGAGCCAAGAAAGCGACAGCAAATTTGTCCCATTTAGCTCCCTTTTGAGCAGCAACATTATCAATTTTGAATGTTCTCATCTATGAAATGCAGCGCACCAGTGTGATAAGAAAAGACCGTTGATACGATGTAAGTGAGTTCCTACCTCAGAAATAAGCTCACGAGAAGTGTCAGCTTTCCCCTGATGCGCTTGGTCATTATGTGTGGGATAAAATGAGAGCCATATGCAAGGGAGACTTGACAAAGCAATGTTGAGGTGACACATATTTGAGACATGGAGGTTGAAATGTGACATAAAAAAACAATAAGTAAAGGAAAAAGATTGTGCCTTTCAATCTCAGGAAAAAGATCCCCATTACAGAAATGGGAAACCAGAATCATGCTTTTGGGAAAAAACAGAGAGCCAGATTTTCCCTCTTATTCTATGTGGGTGTGGCTCCATGTCAAAATATTGAACAGGTAGTTGAAATATAGCATTCCAAGCCTAGACTAAAGGACAAAGTATATCACCTTAGCAACTTAAAAAGAGTTGTTAACCTTCAAACTAGTGCAAGTTATTGCACTTCAGAAATTATTCCAACTTAATTGCACATAGGAAGCAACACAGGACATTTTTAATTCCCTGATAGTTTTTATTGTATATGGCTGATGTTAATATCTTCTGAATATCTCTTCACACATACACACACAAATATACACACTTATAAATATGCACAAACACATGTCTTTATTATTGTGCAAGAGAGACTTCATTTCTGGGCCAGCTGAGGAACATTTTCCCCGTTTTGTTAACATGTACATGTGATATACAATCGTTGCAATAAACTGAGACCTCTGTAAACATATTTATATATACATATATATATATATATATATATATATATATATATATATACCATATAATAACTTCACATTATCTTCCTCATCCCCCTTCTCTCCCTCTTATCCCCTCTCCCATCCCACCTAAGTTCCAACATCTTGCAATTTGACTCTTAATTAGCTCTACTATGAATTTCTCATATCACAGAAACCATGCACTATTTAATCTTGAGCCTGATTCACTTCACAAAGCATAATGGTCTCAAGTTATATCCATTTACCTACAAATGCTGCAAATCTATTGGTCCTGATAATAAAGACAACTCTATTCTGTATAAACACCATGGCTTTTTGATCCATTGTTCTATTGGTGAATATTTTGGCACTTCGTTGATCAGTTAGTTTTGCTTCTACAAAAATGGGTATGCTTGTGTCTTCATTATAAGGTGCCTTTAACTGGAAAGTTACCTAGAAAAGATATTGCTGAATTAAGAGAAATATCTATTTTCAATTTTTTGGAGAAATCTCCATGCTGCTTTCCATAGTGGTTGTACCAGATTACAGTCCCACCAGCAATGTAAAATGGTCCCTTCTACTCTCACTCGCATTCTTGCCAGCATCTATTGCGTGAGTTCTTGATAGAAGCCCTTCTAAAAGGGGTAAGATGGAGTCTCAGTGTTGTTTTAATTTGCATTTCTCCAACAGCTAAGCATGTAGAACGTTCTTAACATATCTGCTGGTCATTCGTACTTCTTCTGAGAACTGTCTGTTCATTTCAATTGCCCATTTTTAATTGGGTCTTTGATTTTGAGGGGTCTATTTTTCTTCAGTTCTTTGTATGCCCTACTGCTTAGCCTCCTATGCAGGGTTAAAAATAATTTTGTTCCCCTTCTTTCCAATCTCTCTTTGTTCTGTTGATTGTTTTCTTTGCCATGCAGAAGATTTTAAATTCTATATAATCCCATTCATTAACTCTGGGGTTCATTTCTTTTGCATCAAGTGTTCTACTGAGAAAGTCTTTGCTCACACGTGCATCTTCAAGAGTTTTACCTGCTTTGTCCCCCAGGAGATTAAAGGTTTTTATTTCTAATTTCTAGACCTTTGATTCATTTTAATTTGACTATAGTACATGGTGATAAATATGGGGTCTAGATTCATTGTTTTGCATGTGGATAACCAGTTCTCCCAGCACCATTTATTAAAAAGGCTATCTCTTCTTCACTGTATACCGTTGGCCCCTTTCGTAAAGATCAAATAGCTGAAGGTTGAGATTGAGGTTGTCTCTGCATTCTCTGTTTGGTTCTGTTGGTCAACCTGTCTGCTTTTGTGCCAATATAATGTGGTTTTTTTCCATCACTCTTCTCTTTTTCCTATAATGTCTGGAACGTGGGTGTCACCTGTTTTTGTCTTGTTGCTCAAGATTGCTTTGGTGTTCTGGGTCTCTTTTAGTTGCATGTGACTTGGTTTTTAAAGTTCTGTGAAAAATATTGTTTGCATTTTAATAAGATTTGCATTGAATTTGTATATCAGATTGGAGGTATAACCATTTATCAGCATCAATTCTGCCTACCCAAGGATAGGGAGGTCATCCTGCTTCCCCCTGTCCTCTTCAGTTTCTTTCTTCTGCATAATGTAGCTTTCGTTATACAAGTCCTTCACTTCCTTGGTTAGGTCAATTCCTAGGGTTTTTTATTCTGTTTAGTTTAGTTTTGTATTGTTTTGTTTTTAGTTTAGTTTGGGTTTGTTTTGAAGAGCTGTTGAGAATCGGATAATTCCTCTCAGCTTTTTCTCAAGGAGTTCATTGTTAGTGTAGGGGAATGCTACTGATTTTTGCATTAATTTTATAATCTACAGCTGGGTTAAACCTATTATTTAGTTCTAAAAATCTCTTGATGGAGTTTTCATGGTCTTCTCCTTAGAGAATCATATATCTGAAAATAAGGATATTTAATTTTTTTCTTTTCCTTATTTTATTCTTTTTAATCTGATTGCTCTGGATAAGATACCAAGTACTATATTGAAAAGGATTGGTGAGAGTAGGCAGCCGTGTGCTCCTGATTTGAAAGGAAATGCTTTCAAGTTTTCCCCATTTAGTGTAATGTGGACAGTAGGGTTAATAAATAGCTTCTATCAGTTTGAAATGAGGTCCTTCTATACTTGTTTATTTTAAAGGGTTTTTTTAAAATCATGAATAAATCTTGGATCCTGCCAAATGAGTTTTCTGCATATTGAGATGACCATGCGACTTTTATTCTTTTTTATTTGTATGATCATTACAACATTAACCAATTTGAACATGTTGAACCACCCTTACATCCATAAAACAAAGTTGACTTAATCATGGTGTAATGTCTTTTTCTTTTTAATGATTTGTTGACTTCTATTTTCTGATACCTTACTGAGAAATTTTTGGATCTATGTTCATTAAGAAGATAGATTAACCTATAATTTTCTTTCTTTTTGAAGTTTTTGTCTGGTTTTGGTATCAGGGTAATGCTAGCTTCCAGAAATTAGTTTCATAATTTTCTTTCTCTTTCTCTTACAATTTCATGGAATAGTTTAAGAAGTATTACTTAAAGCTGTAGCTCTTCCCTGAGGTACTGGTAGAATTCTCCTGTGAATCCATCAGGTCCTGAACTTTTTTTGTGTGTAGGCACAAAACTCACAGATTGACAGAAGAAAAAAGTTCCCAGTTCCATCTAACCATACAAAATCATTTCTGTGAGCCTAAATTCTAAAGAAAATCACTCTCCCGTGTTATTTGAACGGGAAGATTCCGCATCCAATATCTCAGTTCCTGCCAACAGAAGGGGAGGGTGTAACCAGTTCCTCTTCCTCTGCCCCAGTCTCCAAAAATATCCCACTCTGAAATGTTTCTTGCCATTCCTGTGAGATTGGGTTAAGTGAGTGCAACTCGACCTCCTATTCGCTCCTCCCTCCCTGTGCAAACCGCATCCAAGCAAGCCATCTCTTCTCTCACCTGAGCTGTGGGATGTGATTGCTGCACTCTGAGAGCTAATCTTTGTGTACTTAGAGCCTTCAGGTGATGCGTAGACTTTTTCCCTCCCTCTCCCTCTCTGTGGTACCCTTCTCAGTGTCAGTAAAGCAGGCCCCAGATTCCCTGAAGTGTGACTCATCAATAGTCCTTCTTCTGGGACGGACTATGTGCTTCCAATTTTCCTCTTTGTGTCTCCCAGGAGCCACTGGCTGTACCTCCAGCATCTCTCCTTCAGTCCCCAAGCTCCTAGGCCTTGCAGCTGGGGCCTCTCCCTGCTTCTGCACTCGAACTGGGATGACGCAGTGGTCTGACCCATTGTGGCCAAGGGATGCTGTTGGGGCACTCAGCCACAAATTTGTCTGGCACCTCCTCCTGGCTGCCATCCTTCCTGCAGTTCTCACTTGCTGTGCACAGGCTGGCTGAGCACACCTGCCTGCTGTGACTCCAGGTCCTGCCTGTCAGGTCTGGCCTTAGGCCCTGTCTTTGTTTGGGAGCCTGCACCACCTGCTGGTGATCTCCACCATGTTTTCTTCATTCAGACGCAGCTGATTCTCCGCTTTCCTTGGCTAAGTCACAGAGTTAGTTAATTTCTTTACTAAATCTCTGTCTTCCAGCAGACTCATGGGGAGCCACTGACAAAATATTCCTTAACGGTTGGCTTCTAGACTCCCCTCACAAATGAACAGTGTTGTCTATTTATGTCTAAGGATATGCTTTCGATATCTCACAATCACCAAAAATGGTAATATAATTTCCCCCAGTACCTAATATTTATTAGTGTGTGTGTGTGTGTGTGTGTGTGTGTGTGTGTGTGTGTGTGTGATATACAGTGGTTACACTGAGCTGAGAATTCTGTGCACATATATGTCATGACCACTTTACAGCCTCTCCCCACTCCCGGCTTACTTTCCCTCCCTCATACACCAAAAACTCTCATCACTCATTTGGTTCTATAAAATGTCTGTTTTTTTGGATTTCTCTTATTAGAGAAACTATGTGATATTTTTTATTCTGAGTTTGACTCAATTTGCTAAGCATGATGGTCTCAAGTTGCTTCCATTTACCCACAAAAAGCGTAGGATTTATCTGTCTTTTTAGAAGAGCAGTATTCCACAGTATACCACAGTTTTTGTATCCATTGGTTTGTTAATGGGTATTTTGACATGATAGGTAGATCTTTTATCCACTTTGATTTGATTTTGCTACATGGTGACATGTGTGTGTCTAAGTTCATTCTTCTCTATGTGGAAAACTAGTTTTCCCAACACCATTGGTTCAAGAGGCTATCCGTTTCTCAGGGTGTTTTTGACCCCTTTGTCAAAATCAGATAGCTAAATGTATTTGGGTTTTCTCTGTATCCTCAGTTCTATTCCATTGGTTAACCTTAAAATGTTTATGTCAGTACCATAGAGTTTTCATTATTGTGGCTTTGTAATGTAACTTTATTTCTGGAGTCATAGTGCCATTTACTTTTGTCTATTTAGCATAATATACTGTTGAATAAACCCAGGGAAAGTGGTGAATGCCTCCATATTCATTATGAGGTAATGCTACTATTTCACAAGAAATAAAGAAAAAAAATTTAATAAGAAGCCTATTTTTCCTCAAATTGACCAGAATTTAGAATCAAACAATAAACTTAAGCTGTATTGTGTTGTGACATGTTTGAATTCATATAGTCCTGGAGAGAACAATGTACCGCATTACACTAGCTCATTATCGTGTCTAGTGATATTAAGAACCACTTGCAAGAAGTTAGTTTCCTTGAAACTCTTATAAAACAATTTCAGAAGCCATCTCATATCCTTGAGAGTTTACAGCAAACCCCTTACTCATTTCTCCAACTTCTTTTGAGACAGGAGCTCACTCTGTGGTCCGGGTTAGTCGTGGACTCAGTTTATAGCCTGGAGTGGCCTCAAACTCACAGCAGTCCCCCTGCCTGAGCTTCCTGAGTGCTGCCATTACAGGCACGCACCACCACACCTGGCTTACGTGGTACTGGAGAATCAAACTCAGGGCTCTGGGCTTGCTGGGCAAGCATTCTAACCTTTGTGCTAGCCCTCCACCTCTTCTACCAATCAACATGTTTTACTTGAACATTTCAGACCTTAGGTTTAAATGTTAGATTTGATTTTTAAAAATGAAAATAAAAGAACCCATTCCTCGGTTTAGCAAACTAATCTGGATAATCCCAGTGCAAATCCTCCTGTCGGGGCAGATTTACAAAGCCTCACTCCTCACAAAGGAAACATTTAATAATATCTTTATCTGCTACACAGTGTTTGGATTCTTTATTCTCAAAAAACCAAAAAAAAATTTTTTTTCTTTTAGGAAAAAATAAAAGATTCCTGCCTAGCCCACAACGCGATTTAAAGTCTTTGTCCTTGATGTCTTGCCACATTAAAAAAAAGATAAGATCAAGAAATTTTAGGTGTCACAATACTATGTAGACAGAAATGGTAAAAATCCCTGTAATTTCCTATCTTTCCCCATTACTTCCTTTTTATGATTATAATTACTATTTTGTATTCCCAATTGTCATTCTTTTTCCTTTTGCTATTTTGTGCAGTGTTACCTCAGAAAATAATCCTTATGGGGGCTGGAGGAATGGCACAGCAGTTAAAGAGCTTGACTTGCAAGTGCAAAGCCCCAAGTTTGATTCCACAGCACTACATAAACCTGGGTGTGGTGGCACACACCTGTTATCCCAGCACTTGAGAGTAAAGGCTGAGACAGTAAGATTGCCATGGGTCCAAGGCCAGCCTGGGCTACAGAGTGAGACATTGTCTCAAAAAAAGTAGTTTTTTTTTTTCATGGACTTTCAAAAACTTTTTTTAAAATTATTTTTTATTTTTTTGTCATGAAACCCTTATCTCCTTTGCAGTGGAATGTGGCACTTGGTTTACAGGATGCTTCAAGACTTGTCAGTTTCTTTGGAGCCAAAGATGAAGAATGGAAACTGGCGACTAGAAGTAAGTGTCCTATTTTCAATCTGCAAAGTTTCCAACTGACTTGTAGGTGATTTTTATCTCTTTAAAAGTTAAAGGGGGACAAAGATTGATTCATTTGCTGTCTAAGGAAAAAAATACGCCATTTGTGATAATTCTGTAGAAAGAATATCTCCTCAAAGACAAAGTTCTTTTATTTTTGAGATCTTGGAAATGTGCAGAATCCCTCGGGGAGAATTAACTTGGAGTTGCAAGAGGCTGTTACAATTCAGTTGTAGATCACACACCCAGTAAAGTGACAACCTTCCAGGAACAAGCATCACAACGCAATCTGACATCTGTGATCAATGTAACTGTGAGCTGCCCAGCTCGAGGTCAAGATGCAGCCAGGTTTCCTTGTACGCACACGGTCTGGAAAGAAGCATTCTCATCAACCATGTATGCCAAGTAGGATGTTCAAAATGCTATACAATCTGGGTATGTCCAACTTGTGACATGCTTTCCCGGCCCTTGATTTTTTAACATTATAATGAAAAAAAAATCAGAAGAACAGTTTATTACTTACAAATGCACATTAACTATATGATGTATTTTCTATGTGGCCTAAGACAATTTCTCGTCACTCAGGCACATAAGGGCACAACAACACAGGGCCACTTATTCGCCACTCCTGCTAGAGTGGTACCTACCTTACTGCTAGAAAATATTGTTCTTTTTGTTTCCTTTCTCAAGTCCTTACTCATTAGTTGAACTCAAGGATTACAAGCATTGTGAAAAGACACAGACAAACGTTAGGTATGTTTTCAAATTGGCCAAGATTAAAATCAGCCATTCAAATTGGTTTCAATGGTAAATGAAATCTAAGCAAGGTACAGGTAAAGTTGGCTGTTGCAGGTAAAGCTTGATCCAGAAGTGATAAAGGCGTGTTCAAGTGGCTGCTTTGTTTCTGTCTTTTCGCTTAGCCTTTCCTGATGTCAGGTTCGGTTCCTGCAGGGACGTAAGATTTAGGGCAGCAATTTCAGACTTCCTACCCTAACACTTAACGTATAGCATTCTGAAAATGAGAGTGTTTCTCTCTCAAGGGACAGAAAAATCAGAATTTCTATTATCACCATCCTTGACTATTATAGCAACGTGCTCATTCCTGAACCAATAACTATAAAAAGGGAAGGGAATGTTGGGCTTGCGCCTCCCAGAATCCTCCCCTGAGATCATGGTAGAATCAAAGCTTTTCAAATCGTATTTCCCAGGAGATGAAAAGGGGTGAAGTTCGACAAAAATAAAGTCAATAATAATAGGCAAAAGGGGCAATGAAACCTTTAGGTAAAATACAAAAAAAAATTTGTGGCACTTGAAAGGTACTTGTTGAGTAACCATATTAACTTATTTTCGAAATTCTTGCCAAAATATTGTAAATAACAAATACCATTTACCAAAAATAAATTTTGGAGTTATTCAAGTGTTTATTTTAAAACAATTTAAACCCTCATGTCAGCAATACGAGAGATTCTATTTTACAAGTGGTAAAAAGAGAAATTTTTTGTAATCTAAGCTTGTTTGAATTCTAAATAAATATACTGATTTCAATGAGCTTACAAGCCAGCAAATAGGAAACAAACATGAAGTCACCAAAATGGAAGCAACCGAATACTTTATTAGCAGTTTTCAAGGCCAAGACAAATAAAATTTACCAAACTGTCCACAAGCATTCTCCACCAGGCTCACAACCTGTGGCACCAGAGGGAAAGGGATGCATTGTTGTAAGACTTACATTTGAAAGAGGATTTTTCAGCATCTCCGTTTCCTGCACAGGTAATGTCAAATGTGAATCTAATGATTGAAAATCTTCTAACAGTGGACAGAGATGTTCAAAAAAGATGGCACTTGTAACATAAAGCTACCATCTTTCAGAATAAGTTTAGAAAAGGCTGTCCTGCAGAAGCCACTTCATAGCCAAATATATTCCTGAGGGACTGAGAATCTTGCAGATAGTAGAGTTGTGTTATGGGGTAAGTAGAAGTTAAGGACTATACCACTTGTACAGACACCTAGAAATGTTTCCTTTCTCTCTTCATAAATTCTTAGTGATGCTGGGAAAGCATACTCTTTCTCATTTTTAAAAAATTATAAGTAACATCTTGTTTATTTTTATATCCCCAGGGCTGTCCAGATGCTGTCTCAAATCGAGCTCAGAATACATGTTTATTTAGTAAAACCAATGAGGAGAGGGAGGGAGAGGGAGAGGGAGAGAGAGGGAGAGAGAGGGAGGCAGAGGGACAGAGGGAGGGAGGGTGGGAGACAGGGAGGAAAAGAGAGAGAGGGAGAGGGAGAGAAAGGGAGGCAGAGGGAGCAGGGAGGGAGGGGAGAGGGGGAGAAAGGGGAGAGAGGCAGAGAGAGAGGGAGGGAGCGAGAGATGGATGGAGAGATGGAGAAGGGGAGGGAGAGAAGGAGGGAGAGAGAAGGAGGAAGGGAGAGAGGAAGGGAGGGAGA